>APFE031311156.1:0-11303 GCA_000404065.3 Pinus taeda | reverse complement strand
AACAACATTGATGACTAAAATCAAACTATAATTAAAAAGAAAATACAAGATAATGCCAAACTTCTAAGATAGATAAACCATGCAGCTTGATCCTTGTGGAAAGGTTATTTACAGTCTGGTTTCTGTAACAACATTGCAGGAAGTTATTTTTAGAACACATCATTCTACATATTACATGTCAACAAAGAGCTACTCATCTACATAGACACAACAAAGGTTATTATAAATGAAGGATAACATATATTCTAGAGGCTTAACCCTGTGAAAGAAAATCTCAAGTGGTTAATAATTGAAAATTTATTCCAATTTCATTATACAAACCATCAATGCTTTCATCAACCTATGATTCAACATGTTTTAACTTTGAACCAGCGACAAAAAACTATCAAAACCTCTTAAACAAATTGTTCATTTTAACTTTCAACCGGTTACGACAAACTAACAAAACCTATTAAACACATTTTTCATCTTCTGTTTTTACAGTATCCACTTGCTACTCCATCATCAAACTAGGAACAATGATCTCCCTTTAAATCTTCAATCTTGTCCTTCCCTATCTCAACTTCTGAACCAAAAAAATAATTTTCTTCTACTAAGGCAATGATTGGCATCCCTTCTCAGAACAACCCAAGTAGCGTAACGATCTATGAGGACAGTTTATGAAATCCAACCACTTGAGAAGGATGTCTTGGGATATGGGTTCAAAGAAAGGAAGAACTCAATTGCATGTTCTATTGTGTGGAGAGCCCTAGTGAAGAATTTCCCTTTAGTTGGTAAATGCTCGACATAAAACATTGGAAAAATAAATAGTGTGAAAATAATGGAAGCACCCTGGATTGGCTGCAAAGTAGATTATGGACTATTTGAGGAGGTGATGATAAGAGGCCTGAATCTCTTATAAATTTTTCCAATGGAGCATGCAACTTCAAATGATGGCATAAATGATTGGTATCAAGCCTATAATTTAGCAAAATATTCATACTTATAAGTGGCAAAATCTTAGGAATGAAATCATTTTGTTTGAATCCTAAATCCCCATACCAAACTTTCAAATCATGATGACTTAATTAAGTGGTCCAAAAATCAAAGGGTTGAAGAGTACACTACAAAGTTGGGGTATAAGTAAAAGATGGAAGAAGGTTTGGTGAGGGAAATATCTCAGTGGTGAACCTTAGTTTAGAATCTAGAGATTATTTTAAAAGTTATAATTTTCTTCGGTTAGATTTATCTAAGAAAATTGTAACTTGGAATAATTTCCTAAAGAGAAATATGCATGGTCCTGGAAAATGTATATTGTTTAAAACTTGTGAGGAATCTATGGATTGCTTGTTTATTTCCTATTCTTTTTCCAGATATGTTTGATTTTATATATTGCATATTACAAGTGGGAAAAATAAATTGGGGTAGAGGGCCCTGTCAGAATTTTTTTCACCCTAGGATAGTTGATAAATCAATAAAAAATTTCACGGCTTTACCTTGCTTTGTGACTTAGTGTATCTAGATATCTAGAAATATAATGATATTACAAGGCTTAGAGTTGCACCTAGCATAGGTGGCCTATGAAATTAAGAGCACTTACAATGAAAATTTATCTTCCACAAAATAGAATCTAGTCAAAATTCTAAGGATAGATAAACCATGCAAAATCAAAGTATAGTATTGAACAAGTAGGTATAGTTGTTGAGTTCTATGGTCATTTAGAACCTATTTTCGATAACAAAGTAACACCACAATTTAAAATTTAATATCTCAATATCATTTGCAAAATTACGAAATCAAACTACTTTTACTGATTTAACAATCCTATCGGCGTACCTTTGCACGTTTTTGGGGCAATTTCTAGTTTACTTAACATGTATCTTTTAGTTAATCAAATAGTTTTTAAACGTTACGTATCAATTCCATATTAAGAAATGAAAAATTTACACACCACCCTTAAAATGTAAAGTGAAAATATAAGAAATTTTCTAATTTCATTTAGTTTAGCTCTTTATATGTCTCATAACATAACATTTAAAAATAATAAAATAATACTTACATGAACAAAAATAGTAATAACAAAGAAATTATTCAATTTCCACCTTAATTATACATAAATTTTTATGGAGAGATAAAGTAATTAAAAATAAAAAATTTATAACTTCATATCACTTCTTTATACATTTTATATAAAAGATATGTGTCACTGCGTTCTACTTTTTATATATTACTTTGTACTTTTTATATAAAAGATATGTCTAATGCCTCGATATGAAACATATGAAAATAATATTGAATTGAATTGAGAGATATAGGAATTGAAATACAATAATTTTCTATATTTTAGTATAATAAAAATGTGTAATTTCTTCATTATATCTCATAATGAAGAAATTACACATTTTCCTCATAGTAAAACTTAGAAAACTATTATAAACAAAGTGAAATTTTTTGTATATGAATTCTTTTCTCTCTCAATTCAATATTGTGTTCAACATATCAACTCCATATTGAGTAACGAGAGCATTACATATATTGTTTATATCAAAAGTAGAAAACAATATATAAAAAGTAGAAAGCCATGATAAACTAAATTAGAAATTTTTGTTTCAATTATTTTATCTATGTATAAATTTTATTTATAATTAAGATAGAAATTGAAATATTATTTTTATTATTTTTAAATATCATTAGAAATCCTTAGAATATATTATTTTATTAACATTAAACTAAACATATATATTAATATGGGTAAATTTTATTTTAATTCAAAAAAGCATATTGAAAACAAAAGATTAACCTCTATTAAAATGCCCCTTCTTCCACACTATATATATTTATATATATAATATTTTCTTGTAAATACCTTTAGTTCCTCCCATCCATGTTGAGGAAAGTTTTGTTAAATATTGCTTTTCAATGTACTTTTCAAAAATCAAATCCTTTTTACTTCTGGTGCATTCAATTTATTCTCAATTGTTACATTGCGTTATAAAATTGGTAAAATTTATAATTACAAAAAATTCACAACAAAAACAAGGTTTTTACAAAAATGATAGGAAAACAAAATTTACATGTAATACAATAACAAATTAGTAATCTAATCCTTCATAATTTCTCAATGGAAATCCATTTAGCTCTAAGGAATATGAGAGACTATGATTCAACAACCTGTTATGGGTAGAATTACCCTATGGTATTGGGTTGGAATCCCCAATAGAGCGGAGGGCATGCAACATAAAGAGACACAAGCAAACATTCCTAATACTTAAACAATTAAACTTGGTAGAGAAGGTCTTACTCGCAGGTCCTACATTTGAAGTTGGTCCCGTTGGGTTCAAACCCTTTGCTTCTTCCTTGCGCCTTGAGACCTGAAATTCATTCAAGGCAAAGCATATACACCAAAAATAACTGAAATCATGTTGATGATATCAATGTTAGATCATATAAGCATGTAAGAAAATAAGCATTAACATGAGATTTTATAGGCAAATCATGACATACATTAATGCATAAAGACCATAATCATCAAGAATAAGACAACGCCTCTTTATTAATGTAAGATAAAGAAAATACGAAAGAAATACAACCTAATTCGTCTGCTGGCTCCAAGCAAAATTGTCCTTTGGATCCATCTTGGTTAGGCCTTAAAAATCCTCCAACATAAGTATACACAAGGATGTCATGAAAGGATTATAAACATCCCAAGAAGGAAACATGGGTTTCCTATGACTTGGGAGTGCAAAAGGCACAGGGATATCTTCAGACTTAATCAGGGATGTAATCAACTATAATATCAATATCTAATATTTCCTCCTCCCTTGGGCCTTCCCATGGAGATGTATTTATACTTCTCCAAATTAGTTTCTTCAGTTGGGAAACAGTTGGGCCACGTGCTATAGTAGGTGGGTATCCAGTCAAACCTGTCAAACCCGCTCGAATTAAGGGAGATTATATATATTTTTAATGTTTTAACACATATACGCGAGTTGGGTATAGGTTGACCCGTGTGTACACACGATTTAGATAAGGAAAAATTGTGCATGGGATTTAAAACATTATTTTTTAGAAAAATGCGCCAAGTCTGGTAGGGAAGGGTTGCCCTAGGCCATATCACAGAGAATCAAATCTACCAACGGTGGTAAATTGTGTTATAACACCAACTCTAAGGAATAGGAGGCCTTGTTCGACCATTGATTTTAAATCTTTCAATCTTAATTTCTACCCTTCATTAGCACATAAGTCCTAATATTTATTGAGATAAGGGAAATATTTTATTAAAGTGAACACTTCTGCTAATTTCTTAATTACTTTCAGAGGACTTTTCTAATGTTTTTTTCTTGGGAAATGAGCTTGTTGTATCGGCTACAACCATCCTCCAAAATTTTTCATATGCTTCAATTTTGGAGCCTTCCTTCTTATTCGCAAGAGCTCATCTTGCACTCATCCAGGTATTGATGCATTGAATGAGACATATATTTTTCATTTTTCTTGTGCTTGCTTTTTCTCACACCTAACTGATCTTTCTAACTCACAAGATAATCTCCCAACTTTATCTCATAGTAGTTTTTGGCTTGCCTCCAGAAACTACGCAATCCTTGAGGGCAAGTAGCCTTGACGATGGGAATTGTGTAGTTCTAACTAGAAGTTATCCTTGAGCTTAGAAATTGTGTATTCATGGAAGGAAGCCCAACACTGAGCACAGAAATTATGCAATCCCTCACTGAGCTCAGAAACTACGTAGTGCATTGAGCTAGAAAGTTGCCAAGTTCCCCGCAACTGCATAGTCTTTCACAGAAATGTGCATGGCAAGTTTCCCCGGAAAAAGAAAAAAAAGAAAAAAGAAAAGAAATCCCTAAAAAACATGGATTTATTTTAGTATCCTCAAGGAGGAATTTTCACTATTTTTAAAAACTTCTGACAAGAGTCGGTTTATCCTTGATTTTAGGCATGCACGTCATAAACCCTAATGCACTCAAGTTTATTTAGTCAATGCTTCTAGAGCTCATTCTCACATTTGATCTTGGATGTCTAGCATTCTTGAGGAGATCAAGGAACCTTCGATATGGTTTTCATCACTTTTTTGGGTTATTTTCACTTTTTTGTCTTTTGCCACTTTTTCTGTCGCCTTTTGTCATTTCACTTATCTGAGTGTTGTTTTACATATTTACCCATTAGGGGATTTTTGAGGTCTAAAGTGGACCTCGTAGGGAAACTATAAAATAATAGTGGAAATAATAAAATAAGATTACATTACATCATCAAATTTTAGAGGGAAAAAAGAAAAAACTGTTTTTTCAACTCGTATTTTCAACTTATCTCCCTATCAATTTACTCAAATTTCAAGGGGAAACACTAATTGGATGCATAATTTGATTCCTCATTTAAGGAGTACCCATGTTGCATACTTTTGATGGACCCTAATACACAAAAAGTGAGAAATACATGAAAAATGTGATTGCAATCATGTTTTTTCATGTATTTCTGATTTTTTGTGTAGCAAGGTCCATCAAAAGTATGCAACATGGGTACTCCTTGGGTCAGGAACTAGATTTTTCATCCACCGAGAACTCCCACTTGAAATTTGAGTAAAAACTTAGGGAGATAAGTTGAAAATATGAGTTGAAAAAGTAGTATTATTATTTTATTATTT
Source organism: Pinus taeda (assembly GCA_000404065.3). Classification (NCBI taxonomy): domain Eukaryota; kingdom Viridiplantae; phylum Streptophyta; class Pinopsida; order Pinales; family Pinaceae; genus Pinus; species Pinus taeda. The sequence continues at coordinate 5,671 of APFE031311156.1, read as the reverse complement.
TTTAATCTTTTTACTTTTTTTTCCAAAAATGGTGAATCATCCCCATTGGTTGACATCATCCTATTGAATCTTATTGGTTCTTATAAATTATATTTTGGTTGTGCATTTTTCTTAGGAGGCTCGTTTTAGACCTAAAAGATCCCCTAATGTTCATAGTTGCTCATGCTTTAACTTGGTTTAACTTGTAGAAGTGTTGTTTTAAGTTTTTGTTTTCCTTTCACAAGTGTCACATTGGTTTTCTTATTTTTGGACCAATGTTCGGTGTTCCGGTGACTCTCCTCACATACTTGATTTTCCTTCTGTTTGATTAGTTGTTGCACTTGATCTACATGTGTTTACTCATACTTCATTAGTTTTTCACTCAACTTCACATTATCACTCACTTTTGCTCATTTTTCACACTTCCATTAGGTAGATCTACAATTGACCTAGATGGATCTTTCCTTTCCCAGCTAGGTGCTACACAATCCTAAGGATCAACCCATAAGCTTGGCCTTTGGAGCTGCACAGTGCATAGCACAGGATGGCTCCAAATATGCACTATGTACTTCCAAGAGCTAGCTTGTCACCTTGGCCACTGAGACTGCAGAATGTACAGTCTCGCACAGACCACTGCCCATGCTTAGTTGTGCATTACGTATTCTCAAGCCTCAAGCTTCAACCTTGGCTACTAGGACTATGAAATGTGTAGTTCCCATAGGAATCTAGTCCCTCTTGTCAATAAAAATTGTGCAATGCTCGCCACTGGATGCCTGGTTTGTTGCTTAATCATGCCTTAAAAGTAGATTTGCTTAAGACTGATATTTGCTTGCCATGAGTGTATTTTCTATCCAATAGTTACAATAGTTGCTAAGCACCTCTCCATCAGTCACTGCTACCATGGCACCAAAGGGATATGCTTCAAAAGAAACCACTGATAGCAGTACTAGGGAAGCAGTTGAGCAAGCACCAGTAGAGTTTCTAGTGTATGTAGACACTCCATTGTTCATAGAAAATGTATCGTCGGTAACATGGAATCAGGTTTAAGATTCTTTTTCAAAGGAATTTTAGGTATATATAGACGATGAACATGTTTATCCCAGTATCCGACAGTCAGGACTACATAAGATTACATGCAGATCATGGTAATTTTTAGTGGCGAATTTTAGCCTAAGGGAGAAATTTAAGGGGTTATTCATTTTAGAGCGGTGAAATTTTTATAAAACACCCATTTCATATATTTAGCCCAACTTTTGTTTAAAAATAATTATTTTTTTCATTTTAGCCCGAAAAACAAGGTGTGGATAAACTATGAAAAAACTCAGTTGACCCGATTCGCCTGGTTTGGGAGGTTATATTCCATTACAATCACCTGATTTTCTGCTTTACAATGTTAAATTCATTTGCATTCACCCATTTTCTGCTTTTGGAGGTTGTATTTGGTATCAATGAATAAAAATAAAAATAAAGTGGAGGTATGGTAAATAAATAAAACCTCTTTTTATACTTACTCCAAAGGTATGGTAAATAAATAAGAACTCCTTTTATATTTAGTCTATAACCCTCTTTCTATTTAAGAATGCTCAAAAAAGAGGTTTTATTTAAGTGAATCCTATGGGCCAACTAAGATATTTATAAAAGAGGTATAGTAAATAAATAAAACATTTTTTGATATTTACTCCATCAGTCACTTTATATTGAAGGACACACAAGGGTGTAAATAAATAAAAATATAAATAAAGTGGAGTTATGGTAAATAAATAATAATATAAATAAACTAGAGGTATGGTAAATAAATAAAGCCTCTTTTTATATTTAGTCCATAACCCTCTTTCTATTTAAGAAGGCTCAAAAAAGAGGTTTTATTTTAGTGAATCCTATGGGCCAAATACCATATTTATAAAATGTTGGCATTATGTTTCTCGTATGGTTATATGTTCCAGATGTTGTACTTGATGGCAACACCCATGGCAAGGCTCTCCATATGATGAAAATTAAGAAGTACGCAGGAGAACAGTTCAGAAGATGCGTACCCGCAGGAACGCTGTGCACGGAGCGCATCCAGACACGCAGGTTACCCATTCATAAGGTGCGTACCCCCAGTGCACACATTTCAAGGCAGTAAAGCGCGCACACGTGGGGTTCCTTATGTTTTACCCTTGGTATTTAGCCGACGTATTGTGTTATCATGGTTTTGGCCCATGGTATTTTTTTATTTTATTATTATTATTATTGAGCCCCATGATCCTTGATTTGAGGAAGAGCTTGCCTATATAAAGCAAAGGAGATCTTTTGGCTCAGTATGCTTTTGGATTGAATATCTTAAGATCTGATCTATTGGGTTATTGTTTCAAAAGGCTTGATCTATATGAAAGTGGAAAGCGAATCTGTAAAGGGTGATCTCCCGAGCGCTTGATCAGATCTGGGCATCTGTCTAACTATAGCACACTGGTGATCTGCAAATTCAGCCCTAATCTGAGGTACGTAGGTGTTTAACGGTGCCTCTGCGTGGGTACGTAGAGCAGAAGAAGGAGAGCCACGCAGGAACGTAGAGCAGACGAAGGGTGACCGCGTGGGTACGCAGAGCAGAAACAGGGGAACTGCGTGGGTACGCCGAGCAGTAGTGGTTCAGGTGCGTGCCTACTGTAACAGTACGTGGCGCGATAGTTCTTTTGGGTGCGTGCCTATTGTGGCAGTACGCGGCGCGATATTGCATTTGGGTGCGTACTGTACGCAGCGCGACAGAAGAAGTAGTGCGTGGGCACGCAGTGCAGCAGAAGGAGATCTATGGGTATACGCAGAGAAGCAGAGGGTGAAGTGCGTATCGGCGCAGGCCAAAGAAAGGAAATTTGCGTATCTGTTTTAGGACTATCTGTTGACTGAATTTTTCTGTTGATAAGGTGTTCTGGGTTCAGTTATGTTATTTTTATCTGGTTACTACAGCTGACTGTAATTTATATGTACTTGATGATCATTTCAAGTATATGGACCCAGTTTGAAAATTTATGAAAAGTGGTCCTTGTAAGAAAAGAAGTAGGGGGTTGTAGCTCCCTTCTAGGAGAGACTGGAAAACAAGAGAGAGTTGTAGCTCTCTGCAGGTTGCAACCTGCATACTGGTAAAGGACTGCACTAGTACAAGACCATTGTAAAAGGAGTTTCTAAATTGAAAGAAGATAGAGACATATTGTAGCAGGTGGTTTTCACCCACATTGGGTTTCCACCTTATATCTGGTGTTCGTTGATGTGACTGTCTGTTTTTCTTGTTTATGCTCATTATTTTATGGTACTGATATGCAAAAATAATTCAAAGTATAAATAAGGAAGATTTGGTAAAAGGTCTAGATAATACTGATTCACCCCCCCCTCTTAGTATTATTTTCAACAATTGGTATCAGAGCAGGTCCTTCTAAAGAAGCTTGATCGCTTGAAGGAAGATCTTTCATCATGAGCAACTACGAGAGGGAAGCATCTATCAGGCCACCGTTTTTTGATGGGACAAACTTCAATTATTGGAAGGTAAGAGTTACTGCCTATCTTCAATCTCTTGGTACAGAAGTTTGGAACATTGTAGAGACAGACTATGCTTTTCCTTCAACTACTCCTACAGATGCAGACGAGAAAAAGAAGTATGAAACAAATGCAAAAGCATTCAGTACCCTATTAGGATGTATATCCCAATCGGAATTCATGAAGGTAATGCACTATAAATCCGCAAAAGAGATATGGGACAAAATTGTCACGAGCTATGAAGGAGATGAACAGGTAAAGCGTGCCAAACTTCAAACTCTCAGGATTCAGTATGAGACTCTCAAGATGTATAATGATGAAAGTGTGGCTAACTATTTTCTTCGGGTAGGTGAAGTTGTTAATTGTATGAAAAATTTGGGTGAAGAAATAAAAGAGGCTATTGTGGTTAAAAAGGTTCTAAGAACATTGTCCCCCAAGTTTGAATCTAAAGTATCTGCAATAGAAGAAAAAGAAAATCTACGAATTCTTACTATGTCTCAGCTACATGGAATTCTAACTGCTTATGAAATGAGAAAGGGAGGTCCATCAGATAGAAGAGAAGCTGCTTTCAAGGCATCAGGCAAAGGAGATTATTATGAAGCAAGCCACGTCCCAGAAGAAGAGGAAGAAGAATCAAACTTTGTCAGAAATCTTCAAAGGGGTTCTGGAAGGTTCAGAGGTAAGTTGCCTTTTAAATGCTTTGCTTGTGGAAGAGTAGGTCATTATGCTGCAAAATGTCCTTATAAGGATAAAGGAAAGGAACCTGCTAGATGGAACAAGAAACAGAGTGCAAGTAAGAAAAGCTACTACACTCATGAAGACAGTGATGGTCTATCAAACAGTGATGAAGATGAACGGGGTAATGAATATAAATTGTTAATGGCATTTGAAGATGATGATTATATGGATGTTATAGATGTGGATTACTTTCATGAAGAAATTACTAAACTTAAGAGATAGAAGAGAAAAATATGATCATTGATACTCTACAATTTCAAATTGATGAAAAGGAAAGACATCTTGAAAAATTAGAAGGTGAAATTGTTGGTCTTAGAAAAGAGATTGAGAAAACAAAAGCTATTAATCTTAATTTTTTCAAAGGATCTGAAACTTTGGATGAGATTATCAATGTGCAGCGGTCTCCTCTAAACAAGATAGGTCTGGGCTATAATGGAGAAACTTCTTAAGCATCCACCTCAAAAATTTATCTTGATGCAACAAGAAGAAATGAGCAAAAGCACAATGAAGACCATCTTGTAAAACAGGGACGAATTGCAAACAGAAACTATCAGGGGCAATCCATCTTAAGGGTGAACAAAAGCTACAACCAGCCACAGGTAAAATCTTCTCAATTTGGTTCAAGAATAGATGACAAGAGAAATTACAATCAATTGGCTGGTAGATTCGATAACCGCAGAAGTTTCTTCAATGGACAATGCTTTTCTTGCCATAACTTTTGTCACAAAGCAGCTCAATGTGTTGCATATAAAACAATCATGACTAGGGAAGCTCAAAAACAAAGAAGTATGACCGGGATTACAAAAAGGACCTATAACAACTTTTCGGTTCTTGAAAATGAAGTTGAATGTTCTATTTGCAATAACTTTGGTCATGAAGACTCTGTATGCAGGAGCAGGTTTCAGCAGAGAAAGGAACAAGCCTCAAGCACCAAAACATGGAGAATAAAGGAACCACAAACAAAAAGATGTGGGATAGCATTTTATGCAGAGGAACAGGAAAATCTATGGTACATTGAAAGTGGATGTTCGAAGAATATGACAGGTGATAAAGAAAAACTTGAGTCATATTCTGCTCTAGAAAAAGGAAAGAAAGTCTCTTTTGGAAATGATACTCCTGCAACTATAAAAGGAAAAGGAATTGCTCAGTTAAAAGAAAAGGTCAAGGCTGGAAATGTTTTGTATGTTGATGGATTGAAACATAATCTTCTAAGTGTCAGTCAGATGTGTGATCAAAGAACCGAGGTGATATTCAGATCAAATGGATGTATTGTTCGTGATCTTGATACAGGTAAAACAGTGATCAACGGCAAAAGAACTCCAAATAATCTGTACATATTTGAAGAAGGACAACAACAATGCTATCTAAGCGAGGATGATGAGCACTGGTTATGGCATCGGAGGTTGGGACATATAAGCTTTTCACAAATAAGGAAAGCATGCAAATA
>APFE031311154.1:262727-298423 GCA_000404065.3 Pinus taeda | reverse complement strand
GAAAAACCCCCTACAACTCTTGGGGAAAACCAGTTTGAGAGCTTTTCTTTATTTCTGAAAAAAGCCTTTTTACAGCAAGAAAATTTCAGCAAAAATTACAGCAAAATAATTTTTCCAGCAAGCAAACTTATCTGTTTTCAGCCCAACAGACCACCTGGAAACTTTGCTGTACGCGTGGTATGGACCGTACAGATGTATGGACTGTACGTACGTACATATGTACGGACCGTACAGACTATACGGATGGTCGTACGGACTGTACAGATAGACCTCGACTTTTGTGTCGAAAATCTGTTCCTCGATATTTGTGCCCAAAAATCAGTTTTTCTTAGTTTTCAACAAAAAAATCAGCTTTTTCTGTTTGTTCTTGCTGTTGTTCTGCTTGTCTTTCTGCTGTTCTAATTTTGCTGAAGAGCTGCCTGGTATGTGTGCCAAACTGCTGCCTCTTTCTCTTTCTTGTCCAGAAATCTCCCTTGCTCTCTTGCTCTCCTTCTACCAATCTGCTCATGAAAGAATGAATGATTTTTTCCTCCTTTAACCCAACCCTAAATGACTTTTGGGTGATCCCTAAATCTAATGGCTGAGATAGATTTAGATCAATGGCTGAGATTAATTGCACATTTAAATCTCACTTTCTATTTTTTAATTCACCCACTTTAATAAAGACCCACTTAGTCATTTATTTCCAAAGTCACTTTTCCTTTCTAATTTTTCATTGGCTTTATAAAAGTCACTTTAAAATTAGACTTAGTAACTTTATCACTTAAAGTCACTTTTAAATTAGATTTTAACTTTATAAAAATTATAAAGTCACTTTAGGAGAAAAATTAAAATCTTTTGGACACTTTTCCCTAGGCCAAAGATCAAGCCTAAGGGAACCACCTGTCCTCCGGTACCAAATTTCAACACAAGCCAAATTTTCGCAACGAAAGACATAGTAGAAACACAGTCAAATGTTTTTTTACAATGAAAGTCATAACGAAAGCATCACCAGACATTTGGTTTAACAAGAAAATGGTTTTACAAGGAAATTTGAACGGGGAGATTATAATTATTAACATGTGGGTAATTTATTTGGTGAATATGATGGCGACCCTCGGTGTTGGAGATATGCTCCACACCTAACGCCATATGCCCTGCACATGGCATGACTTGGGATCAAACACCTCTTCACTCCTCAATAAGTCATATTGACTTAATTATGCACATGTGGGAGGTAAGTCTATGGTGTATGTTAGTTATTTAGGTTGTAAAATTCTTTCTGCCTCTACGCAGTTTAGTTGCCCCTCATATGGCAGATTCGTTGGGAGCATAATCACCTCTGACAAATGAGGTAAACTCATTTATTAGCAAATAATGAGAAAAAGTATTGAAAGAAGGGAATATGAGATAACACATTCCATCTGGCTCACTATGAAGAGTGTCGTTTTTCGTTATCTCAGTCTGCAAGATTGGTCCCTCACATCCTTGGATCCTTATATATGCATGGTTATGGAATCAGGGTGATGAAACCTTTGTGTCATAGTTGCAGCGTGCAAGGTATACTAATTTTGTTGGCATGGAGGTATAATTCTTTGGTATCAGTCCCATCTTCTTTCAATATGTTTGTATAATAGTCAGGTGAATTCAATATGTTCATGTCATAATCGTGTGAAGATCAAGTCATCCTGTCATTGTATGGTATATAATTGTCCATTCACTTCTTGGTCAATGTTGAATTGATCATTAAGTAGAGGGGAAAATGTTCTTTGTTCTCTTCGTTCATAAATTAGGGTTTGGTATGATTTTTTAATTGGTGGCAATTTTACCCTCGACGTCTCCTCATAAATCAAACCCTGTCGAGATCTCTTTCAACTATCTAGTGTTGGTTTGTGGAGTGTGATACCTAGGTACCTTCTCCATTTGGTTTTAATATAGTAGGAGGTCGGGTTATTGGTTCAATATATAAGGTTTTGTTTTATAGTTTGACTCCTTTACTATAAATTTCCATGGAAGGTTGGGGTCACAAGCATTATCCACTCTGCAAAAGTCCTGGGCTATCAAATTACTTTGTTAGCCCACATTACTACATTCATGATGTTCCTTTAGTTTCTATGGACACTTTTGGTAGAAAAGATAGTAATCTTGTGTCTGGTTCATCACATGGGTCAGTACACCACATTCTCCCTTTGTTTTCATTATAGGTCAATCGGTTATATGGTTCCTCATCCATGCCTTCCTAGTCACATGGGGTGGCACTATCGAGTCGTCTTCGTCGAGAGGATGACGCTTATTCGGATGGGAATTAATAGAAAATTTCTTTGAGGCATCTCCTTTAGAGGTCGAGAAGGAAATCCTACATCTAGAAGAAAAATAGTTTAGGGACTGTGTTTATTTTTCGAACTTAGAAATTAGAGGCAACAATCTCAAAATGGGTTCCAGACCTGGGAAAGTTCTGCAAGAAAATGCTTCATTTCCTTCACTCCATTACCTAACAATGACAACTAGACATTCTTCTCAGAATGGTTATTAGAGGTAAGAAAGTAGATAACTACAAGCTATGAGATAAAGAGTATTTTGCAGGATATAAGATATAAATTTGATGACATAGTGGTTAGAATGTTGCGTGTTAGTGTCAGTCTTGAGCCCTCCATCGGTGATCAAAAGCTCTTTGCATGTGCATAGGTAGGTGTCTCATCAGTATCAGTTTTGCATCCCGTTAGGCATGCCATAAAACTGATGGAGGAGCTGGTCCTTGTTCCCTTCTTGGCTTTGTTGGATCAGATCATATCATTTAAATGAGCTTGTGTTACACTTGTTTTATTTTTGTCTTGAAATCCCAAGTCTTAGGTCTAGGGTTTTGGTCAAAAATCACTGCAAGGTCATGAGTCAAAGGTCTAATAGTCCCCATCAAGCCGGAAGGAGGTATGTAAATATGTTCTATTGATATTTTCATCAGGTACAGCTCATTTATACCTTGGATTTAAAAACCCTGTTTTTAAACCCAAGGTCATGTGAAATTTGCAAAAAATAAGGAAAATTTTCAAAATTCTTCAAAATGCTGGCAATAACCCTGGTCTCCTCACCAGAGTCCATCAGATGGTCAACCTGCAAAAAGAACAGAGTTAAAGCACTCAAAAGATCAAATTCAAGACAAAGTGAACTCAAAACAGTGTTAAAAGTGAATGTCAAAACAAAAACATTAGAAAGTGGGTTTGGTAAGTTAATTTTTTTCAAATTGGGCCTATAAAGAGTAAATTTCCCTCTAAACAGCCTCATTATGCATTTGAGAGCTTGCAAAATGAGTGAGAGGTCAAAAGAGGCGATTTGCAGAAAGTGGGAGTCATTCTCAGGGGCGCGACCACTCAGGCTCAGTGCGCGACTAGTTGGGTGGGGCACAACCACTCAGCGACCCCTCTGCAGTGCATTTTTCTAAAGGGCGCGAACACTCAGGCGGGGCGCGACCACTCAGAGCAGGGGCGCGACCACTCAAGCTGTCTTCTACAGAACCACTCCAAATCGACTAAATCGCCCTCTTGCTTGCTCAATTGATCGAGGTAGGGTCTTCTAGTGTGTTTGAATGCTTGAAACATGAAATGATGGTCTTGCATATATATGTTTATCACCAAGAAATGTAAGGAGAAATGGATTTGGGTGATTGCTTGTTCATGTAGGCATTATGCTAGGGTTGATGTTTTTACAAGGTTTTAAATCCCTATTTATTCCCTCCCCGTTTCCTATTAAATTCAAAAATGTCATAATGTGTTTATATCTTATCTCATTTGCAATAAATACTAAATTTCTCATCCCAAATTCCTAAAACCCTATCCCTCCCCCAAATCCCTTTACAAAACCCTAATGCCCTTTCATGTATTCTACCCAAACCCTAATACCTCCACATGGCAAGGAAAATAAATGAACAACAGCAAGGATAAAAAATGTTATGTAAAAAGAGAAAAGAGCAATAATATGGAAAAATGACCAAATATAAAAAAAGGATATTGCTGTGCATAGTCATTGGAAAATAGAAGACACACTGTTGTTGCATATCCATAGCAAAAACAAGAAAAATGCAGCTGTGTGTATGTATAAAATGGACATATTGCTGTAAATATTGTTTGCAAAAGAGTATTGTTGTGTCTCCCCAAAACCAAGCCCTGTTTTCCTCTCTACCCCTTCCCTAAAGTCCTGTTCAATTAAGATCCCTTTTCCTTTATGACAAGATGTAAAAGAAGTCTTATTCCCTTATGACTAAATCCTAATAAAGTATTTCTTTGTAAATGATTTCCTAATGATGGAAGATGAGATGATATGTTTGACATTTTGTGAATTATCCCTTAAAAATCCCTGTTTTTACATATTTTCCCATTCCTTATTAAAAATCCCTCCCCTAAAATTTCCCTTATGATTTTTTCCCCTTGAAAACAGCATACTTCTCAGCATTTTTGCAAGCAAGGGCAGCAGTTTACTCTATCTATTTGCTTCACTTTGCTCAAAAGCACCATGTCAACCACTAAAACCTATGAGTAAGGTGATGACCGGTCTTCTTCCACAGAAATCGAGGTACAACAGAGGCCTCGTAAGGGTGGCAAAGGTGGTCATCATAGGAGAGAGGAACCCACCTCTTTGGCAGAATTGCAGGCCTGTCCTAGGGCAGTGAATGGTTTCCGTTATATGTCATGTTTTCAGTTCTGTGAGAGGCTTGCTCAGATTCAGCACCACAGGGAGTTGGCCCGCTTATTTGTTTTGCACCTTCATGATGGGCAGGTCACTCTTGCAGGGTGAATTTTGTACTATCTCCGGAGGTGATTTCAGAGGCTATCGGGATACCAAATGTGGGTGAGGTGTGGCCCAAGCGCAAAATGCTGGATTATGTTTATTTTGAGCCATATGTCAGGCCAGCATTCATGAGTCACTTGTCAGGGGTCTTTCCCTTCAGATTCCTCTGGGGGGAGTATGCTCCAATCATGCGGCTTATCATGCATTACTTTACATGCGAGGGAAGATTTTCATAGGTCTTCTCTTGTCACATTCGCCTGTTGATGAACTTTACCCGAGTGAGGATGATGAACATCCCGGTTTTCTTCTTCCAGGATATTCAGAGGATGGTGTCTGTGTTTCAGAGGCAGTCCCCAGCTCAGCAGCATAGGAGTTTGTGCCATCATGGTCTCATCCAGCTCATTGTTTCTCATCAGTTGAGTCAGCAGGGCATTCCATGGGCAGAATTCATTTCTCATGAGTTCTTTACAGTGCCACCATAGCCACAACCAGAGCCATAGGCCATTCATGAGGAGGGAGGTCCATCACACCAGCCCGAGATTATTGTTCCGAGACATGTTGTTTCCCCACCGCAGCTTACATATCAGAGGGGTCATAGACCTTGTTGTGTAGCAGGGGCTCGACCGAGTACTTCCACAGCAGGTAGGTCTCGTCATCATCACAGAGTCCAGCGAGTGTTATCCCCACATCAGTGGAAGGCCCTCGCATTCTTCATCAGCAGGAGGCAGTACGGGAGGGCAAACAACCCATGGTAGAGAAGGAGAGAGCCGGTGACACACAGGTTGACATCATTGATCTTGATGCTCGCTCCCCCACTTCAGATTTGCATGAGATCATCCGATAGAGAGAGGCGGAAAACTGCTTGTTATAGCAGAAGCTCAACATGGCCCAATGGACAATAAACTATCTTGAGCAGCGCAACAAGCAACTTGAGGATGAGAAAGAGTTGGATGAGCTGTGGAGGATTCGAAGTGATCGAGTCATCAACCGTAGGAGGCCCGGTGACTTGCTGCCCAAGAAGAGGGAATCCATGCTTATCCCGGTGAATACACACTTAGAGAGGTTGTTGGCAAAGGCCAACCAAGAAAAGAAGCTGCTAAAGAACATGAAGAATCATTATTGGGCAAGGATGCATGTTGGTAAGGCAAGGATAAAGATTCTTCAAAGGAGGTTGACTGAGGCTCCCAAAGGGAAGAAGAAGACCAACCCGCTCCGTATCTTGGCTGAGGCCTCTCTCACTCACCATGATACTCATTAACCTCCTCCTAGCAGCAAACCCAAGAAATTTTGAGAGTTTTGAGGCATTTTTGGCATTTTTGAGAATTTTACAAGTTTTGGCCATTTGAGTGGTCTCACCCCGTGCGCGACCAGTCAAAGTGAGGGGCGCGACCACTCAAGGAAATTTGCCTGTTTTGACCAGTTCGGCCAGCAAAACACTATTTTCACCTTGGTTGACTTTTGAGGCATGTAAATGATGAATTTTTGTGTAATTTTCATGGCACTTAGATACTTTTAATCTCCTTGAACACTTGTAGAAGTTTCCTTGATGTAAATGGTAAATATTTAATACATGGATAGGTTTCCTAAGTTTTAGAGGCAAGTTGTTTTGAATGCCTATTATCTAGTGATTAGTTTAGAATTAGTTGCAATAGCTCCTAGAAAGCTGAGCTCGACCCCTAGAGGTGGGGAAAGGAATTAGATCTTCTATATTATGCCTTCTCTTACTCATTTTCATGGTTGGACTCTTGAGGGAGAAGCTCTATTGTATATTTTACTTGTATCTCTGCAATTTGAGGAAAAGGAAGGCCAGGGTTTTGCAGACATCATTGTGGATTCTTGTGGATTATTGTGCTGATGGTGTGTTTCCTAATTGTCATTGTAAGTGTGTTTATGTGTTCCATCTCTTATTCTATTGCTGTTGATTAAACAAAAGAAGTGATAAGGTTTGAATTCATGCATGCCATGCTCAGCTTTCAATTTTGTTTAATATTTATGTTTTCCGCTGTCTAGAGAGGATTCAAATGCATTGTTTGCCCTCTTTAGCCTCTCTTCTTTTCTCCTTGATCATCCATCCCAGCTAAAGGCATCAGCACAAACTCCTACCTTGCCCCAAAGACCCACCTGCAAAAACTGAGCTCCAATCCTCGCACCCTGAAATTGCGCTCCCTCCATTGCACCAAAACCCCAAAAACTTTAAATCAACCCTCCTTATAAAGTTTACTAGCCTATATCAGTGTTTCTATTGGTCAACTCATCCTATTGAAAAATCCACCGAGTTTGACCGGAGAGAGCCTTCTCCTGCCTCGTAGGGCTAGCTACTAGGATGAATGGTTTGATGTAGCCTTGAGATTGGTCTATCTCAGCCTAGGTGAAATTTCAAGTGCTAACAGCATCTACATCCGCTGATCCCACAGACGGGACCCTAATGAACCTGGTTGATTCAGAAAATGAACAGCAATCCTTCCTCACGGAAGAAAATCAACCATACCTTGATATAGAACAATTCCGCACCAAATTGGGCGAGTCCTTTGACTTTAAACAAGGTTATGACACCGCTATATATGAGGTACATAAGCAATACAAGCTAAGAACACGGACTGTCGATGTTCTTCCACCTAGCAAAGAAAAATATAGCAAACAGCCCAACAAAGCTAAAGGGAAGATCACCATCAACCAACCAACTGATAGCCGTGTCCCAAATCCTCAGCAAGTTATTGTGGAGGATGTAACAGATACACATGGTTCTATGGAGCATCCTCTGCCCACTTCCCATCCAGAAAAAAGATCTGAAGAGCATTCCCGAAAATATTCCCAGAACAGAGATACCACAGATGGCCATGTACCATGATACGGACGCTCCAAAAGAAAATACAGAGAGTACGCCTGAAAAAGAAAAGTTCACCAGTGTCAACATCCGAAACCCAGTAGAAAAACCATTCAGTCTAGAAACAGAAATTGGAAAAATTAAAATCTTTGTTCCCCTCTCAGAACTGGCTAAGCATGATGTATATAGACAACAAATTCAAAAATCACTTCAATTGCCGGAAGTTAGGGATGACGTAAACGTTATAGATGATACCCCTGAACTACTGTTCGGGCCAGAAGTTGATGGAAAAACAACATACGGACTTGTTCCACCTTTCTATGTCAGCCTGCACATACACGATAAGATACTGCACAATGCTATGTTTGACTCAGGCGCCTCACATAACCTCATGCCCAAAGCTGTAATGGAAAAGTTGAATCTCGATGTCACCCGACCCTATAAAGATCTGTATTCGTTTGATTCAAGTCAGGTCAAATGTCTGGGCCTAATCAAAGACCTTTGTGTCTCCCTAGTCCAATTTCCCAACAAGACAATCTTAATGGACGTAGTAGTTGCTGATATTCCCACAAAGTATGGCATGCTGCTATCCAGATCATGGGGAGAAAAATTGCAAGGATCCCTTCAACTCGACCTCTCTTATGCCACCACATCTGTCTTTGGGCAACCAAAGAGACTTTATAGGGAGACATTAATGAAGTATGTGGTAAGTAGTGAGGAGAAACCCCAAAATTTTCCAATATACTCAATCCATTCTGATATGGATTCTTTTATTTTGTTTAATGATAATACAAGCCCTCCAAATCCTAACAAGCCATTATCCCTAGAGCAAGGAACCAATGCCAATGAGAGATCAGTTGCCAATACGCATGAAATTGTCTCAACAGCCAGGGCAACCAGCACAGGACAGGAAGAAAACCCCGAAACAGAAGTCACCAACTCATCCACTCCGCATACCACTCAAATCCCCAATACACACCTCGGACGAGAAGCCACATGGTATTTAGAATTTGATGGTGCAGTTAACAAGTTAGGAGCAGGGGCTGGAGTGTGGATTTACAATACTCACGAGAATCACGCACAAGGCCATGCCTATAGACTCAATTTTAGATGTACAAACAATATGGCGGAGTATGAAGCCCTTCTCTTAGGTCTCAAGCTGCTCAAAACCCTGGGAGCTACCATCATTTCCATCCTAGGTGATTCGGACCTCATCATACAACAGATAAAGGGCAACTTTGTCACTAATGATAGTAGAATGAGAGCTTACAGAGCCGCTACCAGCGAATTGCTTAGCACCTTCAGTGATTTTGAGCTGGCCAAAATTGCACGAGATCATAATATTCATGCCCATAGCCTAGCTACCTTCGCTAGCACATGTAGGCTTCCCTTTGGACCAAGTCACCACTTCACCGTAGAAATAAAACACAGACCGTCAATTCCTAACAATGTCGAGAATTGGCAGGTATTCCAAGATGATGCCCAGATTAACAATTTTCTGACTCTGGAGGATGAATTCTCTAGCACAAACATTGACATGGACGCTAGAGCCAAATCAAAACAATTAGCAGAAGAAGATCGCCTGACCCTAACAGCCGCCACGGCTAAAAAAATACTAAGCCCAACTATTTTGGACAGTACGAACATAGGGCAACTGAAACAGTTTTGTTCACCTAAGGCAGCCGAAGTAAAAGACGAGTTTATTGACCTAAAAGGAAATGTTCTACCTGCCGGCCTTACTCCATTGGAAGACATGTTTGATGACAACGATGTGACCAGAAAACCAAATATGGAACCTTTGAATGCCGCCATAGAAGAATACAACATAGGAACAGCAGAACATCCCAGAATGATTAAACTATCCAAAAATCTGCCTCCTGACCAAAAGCCGAAATATGTGGATTTGTTCAAAGAATTTCAAGATGTATTTGCCTAGAGTTATGAGGACTTAAAGTCCTATGACACTTCAGTAATCCAGCATACCATTCCCCTAAAACCGAATTAGAAACCGTTCAAACAAAAACTCAGAAGAATCAACCCCATGCTTCTTCCCTTGATTGAAAAAGAAATAAAAAGAATGTTTGAAGCGGGTATCATTGCGCCCATTAGATTCTCGGAATGGGTGTCTAACTTAGTTCCCACCAGAAAGAAAACAAGAGAGATAAGACTGTGTGTAGATTTGAGAAATCTAAACCAGGTCTCTCTAAAAGACCACTACCCGTTGCCCAAAATGGATCATATCTTGCAAAGAGTAGTGGGTTCCTCTAGGATTTCCCTACTGGATGGATTCTCAGGATTTAACAAAATCCTTGTCCACCCAGACGATCAGGACAAAACAACTTTCACCACACCCTGGGGAACGTTCAAATATGTTAAAATGCCTTTTGGGCTGAAAAACGCCGGCGCTACCTTTCAGAGGGCAATGGATATTGTGTTTGCCAAGGAGATACACGATTTCCTTGTAGTTTACTTGGATGACCTGACCCCATTTTCCAAATCCGACCTACAAAACCTTAAGCACTTAAGGCAAATTTTCATCACATGTAGGAAATACGACATTTCCTTTAATCCTAAGAAGTCTCTATTTTCCTTCGAGGAAGGCAGGCTATTAGGGCATATAATATCAAAATATGGGATCAGAATCGACCCAGAAAGAATTCAGGCTATCCTCCAAATCCCTTACCCAAGAAACACAAAAGAATTACAAACATTCCTCGGAAAAATCAACTTCCCGAGGAGATTTATCCCCAATTTATCCAAGCTAATAAGGCTATTGAGCAACATGCTAAAAAAGGACGCCAAGGTGAGATGGTCTTTGAGGCCAAGCAAGCTTTCGAGAGTATAAAAACTGCCCTGACTCAAACACCTGTCCTCACCAGTCCTCAATTTGACAGAGACTTTATCATTTTTTCTTTCGCATCAGAACATGCCATAGCCGCAGTCCTTCTGCAGAAAGATGATCAGGGCAACAAGAAACCAATTGCTTTCTTCAGCCGAGCTTTGAGAGACGCACCCCTCAAATTTCAGATCATGGAAAAGCAAGCCTACGCCCTGGTCGAAGCCATCAAAGACTTCAGAATTTACATCCTCTACTCCCTTGTGATCGCATATGTCCCTAATGTTGTTGTAAAGGATATACTAACTCAAGAAGGATTGGAAGGCAGAAGAGGCAAGTGGATTGCTAGCATCCTTGAATACGACATTGAGATAAAGCCCACCAAGCTCGTAAAAGGAAAAGGGCTAGCCAAGCTAATGGCTGAAACAAACTTCCAAGCATTAGACATTAATCAGCTGGACGATGAAACGGAGCTGGCGACTCCACAGATCATTGATACCTTCACATAGTCCCCTTGGTATTCTGATATTTTCTTTGTATTGTTAAACCTGTGCGCTCCCCCAGGATTGTCCAGAACTAAGAAAAGATTTTTAAGAATGAAATCATCAAATTTCTGTGTCATAGATGGTGCTTTGTTTTGGAAAAATTATGAAGGCATTTTGCTTAAATGTTTAACTATAGATGAAACTAACAACGTCATGAAAGAATTTCATGCAAGTGACTGCGGAGGACACTTATATTGGAAATCCACGGCGGACAAGATCTTACGAGCTGGTTATTACTGGCCTTCTCTATTTGCAGATGTGAAAAAGTTTACTTCCTCATGCCACAAATGCCAAATCTTTGAAGGAAAAAGAAAGTTATTGCCTCTGCCCCTAAAGCCCATTTCAACCGAGAAACCTTTTCAACAATGGGGTCTTGACTTCATTGGAGAAATCCATCCCTCTTCCTCAGGCCAACACAAATGGATTCTAACAGCCACTGATTATTTCACCAAATGGATTGAAGCCGTCCCGTGTAGACAAGCCAGTGACTCCACCATTATCCAATTCCTTGAGAGCAACATCCTTTCTAGATTTGGTTGCCCGGAGAAAATCATTACCGACAATGCTTCTGCTTTCAAATCTAAAAAATCATTAACTTTTGCCACAAATACCATATTACCTTAGGCCACTCCACAGCTTACTACCCGCAAGGCAATGGCTTGGCCGAGTCTTCCAACAAAAGCCTCATCAATATCATAAAGAAGATGCTAGAAGAAAACAAAAAGAACTGGCACAAAAAGCTCACCAATGCCCTATGGGCAGACCGACTGTCCACCAAAAAATCCATCGGGATGAGCCCCTATGAACTTGTATATGGCATGGAAGCCAAGTTTCCTTCATCCCTGGGCATACCTGCTATCAAAATGTTGCAAGAAATTCAGGCTGAACCAAATGACATGCAAAGAAGAATTAATCAAACCATACACCTTCAGCAAACCAGGGAACAAGTTTTCAATAAAGCTCACGGTCTACAAGAAAAACTCAAGAAAATGTTTGATAAGAGGACTAAAGCAGAGGATTTCTGGGTGGGCAGCAAAGTTCTAAGATGGGATGCAAGAAGAGAAGACAAGGGAAAACATGCAAAATTCGATTTTTTGTGGAAAGGTCCATACATCATCACTGCTGTGCAAGGCAATAACACCTACTTTCTCAAAACTCTTGATGACAGCACAGCCGAAGAAGGCCCGATCAATGGCCGGATGTTGAAGCACTACAATGATCCTCCTGCTTGAAAAGGGTAGATGGTGGTTGGTTTGTACATAGTTTTATATATCAGTTTTTGTCCTTTTTACAGTTTATAATACTGAAGCACGCAGAAGAAAGCAGGCGGCGCTTTACAGTTTAACAGCAAGAACTGAAGACCAATGCGTTCTGACCTGCTGTTCTTGACTTCTTGCAAGGAGAAGCCATCCCCAAGTGGAGCCACTGTTAGCTTCCTGCCGCAGCAGGCTATTCATATTTCATGATTGACATTTTACAGGCCAAATATGTCGTACTTTGCTTGCTGCAATGCTCCATATTTGCTTAACAGTCTCCAAGTGAAGAAGGCTACTTCAAGATCATTCAATTTCCTTCCAAATTTTGTAAAGTTATCCCGGTGTAGCCAATTTTTCGGTTAAAGGGAGGTCCAAACAGCTTAATCTTGGTCTCCCTAGGTTTAAAATTCCTATTTTAGAATATAGAGAATGTAAATCTGTCCAAACAGCTTAATCTTGGCAGATTCTTGGATAGGTAGAGAAGCAGAGGAGCCCAACAGCTTAACCTGGGCCCTGGAAGAAATAAGGATAGTATGTAGATAGGAAAGAATCAAAAGAAAAATGAATGATGGGTTTGCAAGTCTAAGTGCACCCCAAACAAAAGAAGAAAAAATGTTAGGTAAGTAGGCTGGGTAGGTAGTTCTGAAGTGGCTGAATCCTAATTGCTGATCAGTTCCAGATTTTCAGGTGCCATCTCATTCAAGGCAAAATCAGCATGTAATTCTATGCGAGAAACTCAAAAGAGGTATAACTAATTCCCCTTCTCTGTTTCCCCCAATCATTAACTAACTTCCCCAAAAGAGGTCAAGATCTGCTTGACACCTCTTAAGTTCCATCATTTTCATAATGCTAGTTTGGGTAAAGATCTGCTTTACTCAAAGTTGTTCCGTACTTTCTCTAAAGCACGGTTCTACCCCCTTGTAACAGCCTAAGCTCTCCTGAACTTAGCGCTTTCTTACCACCTCCATATTAACCACTAAAATTATTATTTAGCTCCCTATTCTTCCCATCCCCTTATTAATATTAAGTAAAATCCCCCTACGTAATATCCCTCCCCCTGGTTGAAAAATAACCATAGGCACCCTCAGGAATTGCTCAGTTTATCTGAAACTTAGCAAGAACCCTTGACTTCCAAACCATCTCCCAGATACAATGGACTCCTTCCAGAGTATAAGATCCCTCTGAGGTAATCGGACTCCTTTCGAAACCTCGAAATGCCCTTCGCACCCACCCACTTGCTCTTTTTCGCTCAATACTTACACTCCGCAAAGCCTTAAAGCTAGATCGCATCGCAACATTGCATTTTCCTCTTCATGCAGGTTATCACCCATCCGTCACCACCCGACGCGATATTGCAATATCGGCGGTCGGCGGTCGCAAGCGCCGAACGTCCAACTCAAGCACCCTTCGTTCCCCCGCCGATGCGATATTGCGATCGCATCGGAGCTTATTCATCGCATTACCACCAGTATCAGCACCTTGCCATCTCATTCTGTACCAGGGACCCACCACAGCTGACGTAATCCGCCGTACAGCCGACGTCATGCTGACGTCAGCAGCCAGAAAGCCGAAACTTCGCGCAGAAAGAAAAATCGCACTTCGGAGCTCCAGAACAAGAAACAGAGGCAGTTTTCGATGCACGATTAGCGCGAAGCGCTAATCTCGCATCGCTATGGGAAATAGGCCGTTTCGAGGAATCTTCGGGGAATCTCTTGATGTATTGGCCCCTTGTGCGCCGAAAAGCCCTAAAATTGCCTGATCGTGCCAAAGTGATCCGATTTAAAGACAGCAGCAGATCAACGACAGAGTTTAAAGTGTATCAGATCAAGTCATTAAGCTTCAAGCGTGTCAAAGAGTATCAGTCAACGGCGGAAGCCATCAATGTAGCGGCGAAGAGTATCAGCGAAAATCTTGAGCAGCGGCCCGAAGCAGGAGAACATTTAATATCTTCCAACAGATTCATAGAAAGAGGGCGAAGCCACTGGAAGCCCTCAAATCATAATTATTGCGCATTTAACTCACACCAGAGCCGAACTGCAGTTCCCAAAGCACAATCATTCCAGCAGCACCGCATCTAGCCCCCAAGGGCCACCTCGTCACCTGTTCCGATTCAGCTGCCCCCAGCGCAGCCAAAAAGATTACTTGCATTAAATTCCAGCAAACACTTAGATTTTGAAGAGTTTCTAGCAGACCTTCTAGGTCAAATGTAATGATGTCCTTCCGATATTTTTTGCTTATAAATCCACCCTGAGCAATGTTGTGAGGGGTTGGTTGGTTGGTAGTAGTTGTTGGTCAGTCTTCTTTCCAGCATTGTCTCCGAGCAGAGACTTGCACTGTAACTGTCATAATTTCCATAATCAAAGATTCCTGAAAGCATTGATTGCGAAACTACTTGATGTTTTCTCTTGGCCAAGGAATGATTACGGAATTCCTATGCTTCTACATGATCCAATAAGTGTTTCTCTCCTCTGTTTATTTTTATGTTTTTACCACAGTTCCGCCTCCTAAATCGCAGGAAAAAAGAATAGCTTAAGATTACACCTTAAGTTCAATTTCTGCATTTCTCGATGTTTTCTTCAGAAATAGTTATGAGCATGTATACTTGAATGATCTTGTTTACGCTGTTTCTTTCACATATGAATGCACGTTTAGGAATTCTTAATTGCTCCTAAGTCCCATTCATCCATTTCTCCTCTTTGTTCAGCATGATGAAATGATTCTCTTTTGCCTTTCATCCCTGATTTCCATACCATACTTTCAGCCGATTGAAAATTGTATCTTGTGTGGCTATCCCGCTCCGTATCCCCTTGTGACAAAGAAAACGCAAGAAAGCCTCAATCTGTGACTCCATGCCCAATGGTTCGAAACTTATCACACCTTACCTTGCCTCTTTGCTCGAGAATCCTACCTCCCCTCCAATCACAATCAACACTCCCTTGAAGTCAGAAAGCTAGCCTAAAATCATCAACTAAGGTTGAATCAGAAGGAGAGAACCCTCTCCGATTACAGGTGGGCTAGAACCTGTAATCCAAAGATTGGTTTGTGGTTACCTCGGCTGTATACCTATTTAGGAGCACTAGGGACAACCTGAGTGATAATAGGTACAAAGTCCCTAACTTGTCCCACAGAGCCTTCATCGTAGCTTCCCCTGATACATTCAGCAATACTGAATTTGAGACACACAATCGTATTGTGCTCTTTGCCTTTCGATCCAACTTCTTCCATTCTTCATCGGTCACTCCCGTTGGTTTAGTACTGGATCTACCGCGATCCGCTGATCTTTATCCACCAACAGATCCTCCATCTTGAGTTTCCACAACTCAAAACTCTGACCATTGAACTTCTCAATCTCTATCTTTCCACTGCTCGCCATCTTCTTTCACCACCAGAATCGCTCTCGCAGATCTCCCACTGAACAGGGTCTACCACAGGCCCGAGAGAAACCCCTTAGCAACAAAGGCGTCCCCTTGAAGCCAAAACAATTCTGATACCAAATGTAGGTTTTAACCCCGTACAGAAATTACCTGCATACAAATTCTAAAACACAGAAAATAAACAATGCGAGAGCATAACACATGAAACACATATACACAGAGATTTTCCCCTAGATCCCAAAACCGGGACTACCATCTTGACTTTTCATTATGTTCCTTTCAATGTTACAATACATATTTATACATGTCGAAGCACCCAATACCATGGACTGAAAACCATCAGATCCAAAACCATGGACCGAAAACCATGTGCAAAAATCATGCACAAAACCATAGGTAGGTCCGCCCAACCTAACATAGGGTCCAAAACCAAAATTTTCTAGGGCGTTGCCCCAGACCCCATAGAGTGGGGTTACTTGCACCCCTCAAACCCCCTGTGACTCCCCTTGCTACGCAATCGACGCAACGAAGGGGGGGCTCTGCCCCCCTCCTAACCCCCTAGTTAACTACGTGGGCTAGTCATGGAAAGAAAATATTACACAACCCAACATTCCCTATATCATTTTTAGGGACGAAGGTTGAAACAGTGAAACATGGAACTCCGTACAAGTTCTCTCTACTAAACCAGACGATAACTAGGCCATTGTGGGAGATTGGGCATAACATTATCTTGAAAAAATTGATTTTGATCTGACTTGTGGCATTGGAAAGAAGACTCATATGGATACCACAAGGCATAATTTCAGATCGAAGAACCTAAATTACAAATATAAAATAGTTTCAATATTGAGATCCTAAAAAGCAACAAAAATGTGTGTATTTTTTTTAAATTTTGCATAACTTTTGTTTGAAAAAACAGTTTGAAGTGATTTAAAGGGAATAGTGAAGCATAGATATCATTATTTGATTAACAAATGCTACGAAGAAGAAAAATTAACATACCTAGTAAACAACTAGAAATATCTACTATGACGCATGAAGAAGAGAAAGAAATGCAACATGATATATCTAAATTATGAGACCAGGTGCAATAAATTTCGCTCTCGCAAAGCATAACCAAAAATGAATTGGATGCGAAGAATGTTAATATGGATGGTTTAGAAGTAAAAATAAAGAGGGACATGAATAGTTTGAAGGATGGTTTAAAAGCAGACATGGAAGCAATGATGAATGTCAAGATGGAAGGGTTGAAGGAAGGTTTGGCAAAGTTGCTAGAAAAAAGGCTTCCCAATAGTGACAAGGTAATCCATGAAAATCATGATGAGGACAAAAGGAATATGAATTATGATTTTAGAGACTCTAATGTTGGGTTTAAAAACCACCATATTCCAAAGATCGATATGAAAAATTTTGATGGCAAGGATCCGGTAACATGGATACTACAAATGGAGAAATATTTTGATCTTTATGATGTGAAACACACACAAAAGGTATGCATTGCATCTTTATATTTAGAACTTAATTGGTTTGTATGGTATCAATGGATTTGTTCTCGTAAACCACTTGTCACTTGGTCAACTTTTACAGAGGAAATGATAGCACATTATGAGGATACAAAGAGAAACACCTTCTTTAGCCAATTGATAAATCTCAAACAAAAAGTTTGAATGGCGGATCACATTGGGGACTTCCAAAAATTGAATATTAGGGTAACTAATATTCTAGAGGAGCATAGAATTGATGTCTTCATATGTACTTTAAATGATAACATCCAACATGAAGTTCATCTTTGGGAACCTGATTCATTGGAAAATGCATTCAGGGTGGCAAGAAAAGTTGAAAGCAAAATTATGGAAACAAGGAAGTTAACCACTCATAACTATAAATATATAAGTGTTGTTGCTCCTAGCTTTCCACAACCTACAAGGTTGACACCACAACAATTGGAGGAAAAAATAGCAAAAGGGATTTCTTACAATTGTGATAGAAAGTACACTAAATGTTATAAGCGTGCTAAGAAGAAATTACTCTACATAGATTGTGAAGAGGAGGAAGAAAAGGAACAAGAAACATCAAAAGAGGAGGATATACACTCATAACCAACCCAAGAGAAAGAAGAAATGAATCTTCCTATATATTGTAATGCAAATGCCGGAATTAGCACTACTCAAACTCTCAAGATAGAAGGATATATTAAGGAGAAAAAGGTAATAGTGTTGATTGATTCATATTATACCCATAATTTTATTCATTGTAAGATAGCTAAGGAATTGAATTGCTTCCTATATCCAACACCAGAGTGTCAAGTGATGGTTGCAAATTGAGGAACTATAAATTGCTCTGGAAAGTGTCATAATATCAAGCTAACCATGGATAAATATGTATTAAATAGTCCAATTATTTATATTTCAATGGGTGGTGTTGATGTTGTATAGGACTCCAATGGTTACAATCTTTAGGGACGATAGTTTTTAATTTTCAATAACTTTTCTTGAGTTTTTTTTTGGGAAGGAAATGAAGTTGAATTAAGGGGTATCGCAGGGAAACAAGGGAAGATAATTAGCTCTAATGGAATGACAAATCTTCTAAAGAAAGAACAATGAGACATAATTGCACAATTATGCTCACTAGAGGTTCAAACATCGAAATCATTTATTTCTCCAGATCTCAAAAAATTCTTGGACAATCATTCCAAGATATTCAAGACTCGGAAAGGCCTCCCACCTATTTGTGATCATGATCATGTTATTATTTGATTCCAAGAAGTGTTCCTCCAAACATCAAACCTTATAGATATCCCTATCCCCAAAAGGGTGAAAGTGAACATATGGTTTCATAGATGTTAGAGGTCGGTACAATTCAACCTAGTTAAAGTTTTTTCTTTGCTCCAATACTATTAGTGCACAAGAAGGATGGATCATGGCATATGTGTGTGGATTATAGGGAGATCAACAAGCTCACTATTAAAGATAAATTTCCCAATTCTTTCATTGATGAATTGTTGGATGAATTACATGGAGAAATTTACTTCACCAAGTTGGATCTTCATTTAGGATACCATCAAATTAGAATGAAGACTGAAGACATTCTGAAAACAAAATTCATAACTCATGAGGGTCATTGTGAATTTTTGGTCATGCCTTTTGGCCTTACTAATGCACCTCACATTTCAAGGTTTGTTGAAGTCCATTTTCAAACCATTCCTTAGAAAGTTTGTGTTAGTATTTTTTGATGATATACTAATATACAACAAGTCTTAGAAGGATCATGTTCAACATGTTGATAGAATGGTCAAACTATTGAAGGAGAAACAAGCATATGCAAAAACCTCCAAATTTTTCTTCGGAGTACCGGAGGTGGAATATTTCGGTCATATTATCTCCTGAGAGTGTTAAGGTAGGCCCTAACAAAATTAAATCCATTAAGGAATGGAAGATCCCCACAACCATAAAGAATCTTAGAGGATTTCTCAAGTTGACAAGGTATTATCGTAAGTTTGTTAAGACTTATGGGAGAATAGTAGCACCTCTAACAACATCACTAAAGAAAAATGCATTTTCTTGGACTCCAGAAGTAACTAAGGCCTTTGAACATATTAAAGAGGCAATGTACCAAGCATTGGTCTTAGCTACGCCAAACTTCACAAAACCCATTATTGTGGAACGTGATGCCTCAAGAAATGGAATTGGTGTTGTTTTAATGCAAGAAAGAAGACATGTTGCTTTTGAAAGTTGTCCAATCAAGGGAAAGTATTTACACAAAGTTATTTATGAGAAGGAAATGTTGGCAATACTATATGCATTAAAGAAATGGCAACCTTACCTAATGGGAAGACACTTCAAGGTAAAAATAGATCATGATAGTCTTAAATGTTTTTTGGAACAAACATTATCTTCATAGACGTAGCAAAAATGGGTCACAAAGATGTTGGGTCATGAATTTGAAATCATCTACAAAAAAGAGAAGCAAAATGTTTTTGCAAATGCACTCTCAAGAAAGGATGAGGATGTGGAATCATTTTTGTGTGCCATTTCTATTATCCAACCTGATTGCATAATCAAAGCAAGGGATGAATGGAAGAATGAGGAAGAGGTGTGGACACTCATTCAAAAGTTGCAGCAAGATCCTAGTACATCTTATACATTTAGCTGAAAAATGATTCATTATGGTACAAAGATTACTTATATATTTGTAAGAATTTCCAACTCAAGCAAAAGAATCTTTTGGAATTGCACACCTCCCCCTTAGGAGGGCACTTAGGATTTTGAAAAACATACCACAGGGTCAAAAAGGAATTTTTTTTGGGATGGCCTTAAATCTGACACTCAGAAGTTTGTGGCAGAATGTTTGGTTTGCCAACAAAATAAAGTTGAGACAATTAATACCTCGAATCTATTACAACCTTTAGTCATTCCAAATTAGCATTGGGAGGATGTTTCAATGGATTTTATCATAGGTTTACCCTATTCTGAAAGAAAGAGAGTCATCATGGTTGTAGTTGATAGAATTACCAAGTATGCACACTTTCGTGCATTATCCCATCCTTTTAAAGAAATTACATTTGCTACTACATTTATGGAAACAATTTAAAAGCTACATGGAAACTCAAAGATTATAGTAAGTGACGAAGTTCCCATTTTCACTGGAAATTTTTGGACATAATTATTTTCTTGCGTTGGTACTCAATTAGCTCATAGCTCATCTTATCATCCTGGATCTGGAATACAAACTAAGATAGTGAACAAATGTTTGGAAGGATATATTCATTGTTTTGTATCTGATAAACAAACATAATGGGTGAAGTGGTTACCTCTAGATAAATGGTGGTATAACACTTCCTTCCATACTGCAGCAAAAATGACCCCATTTATGGCACTTTACAGATATCATCCACCATCCATCACATCATCTTTAAGAGAAAATTCTAAGGTTCAAGCAATGGAAGATCACATCGAGCATCAACAACAATTTCTCCAACTCTTAAATGATAACCTCACTCTAGCACAAAATCGAATGAAACAACAGGCATATCAGCATCACGGTGAAAGAAGTTTTGATGTAGACGACTAGGTATCTTTATAGCTATAACCATACAAAAAAATGTCCCTCAAGCAAGCTAAGAAGGATAATAAATTATCACCCAAGTACTATGGTCCTTACAAGGTGTTGCAAAATATTGGTACTATGGCATACAAATTGGAGTTGCCTGCATCTTCCCGAGTACACCCAGTTTTCCATGTTTCATGTTTAAAGAAGGTTATCAGCGACAAGCTCCAAGTTCAAAGAGTGTTGCCAAAACTTGACGAAGAAGGAAAACTCATATTTGAGCCTGAAGCCGTCACAGAAACAAGAACCCAACAGCTACAGAATCGATCAATTTCAGAGTATCTCATTAAGTGGAAAAACTTACCCGCAGAAGATTCCACGTAGGAGAATGATAATTGTATACAAAAGCATCTAGAACTAGTAAACCGTTGAGTACAACACTTTTTTGAAGGAGAGGGGCATGTTATGTCCCTATAATACTAGTGTATCCCCCTTATTTTTATTGTTAGTGTAACCCCCTATTTTTATTGTTGTGCCCATGTATCCTCCATGTGATTATTGTTGTGCCCCATAGAAGCCCACTATTGTTATTGTTGTGCCCTTACATTATTATTGTTATGTAGGCTCTGATTATATTGTCACCCCTTAGACTCCTATATATACTAAGGAGGACTTATCATTTGAATCATTCAAGAATTTTGCATATATGTAATGTAAAGGAGGTTTCCCCCTTGAAGAGGATAATTTTTAAGTTATTGATCTATATTTTCTTTTGTTTTGTGCACTGGTTGCATAACAAGCTTGTAGATAAAGTTTCATTATATCTTTCCAAAATACAAAACTTAATTCACTGAACATAGGAATTGGACCAACCTGTTTCCCTATTTCTCTTCATCAACAGTAATAGGATCTAAAACTATTTCAATACCTAGAAGTTCCTTTGATTCCTTTGAATTATTGGCGACTTGCTTCTTTGATTTCCCATCTTTGCACTCTAAGATCTACCTTCTAGTCGTTAAACTGCTACTGAAGGAACCTGCTCTGATCCCAATTGTTGAAAATAATGATGGGGGGGTGAATCAATATTTCTCTTCAATTAGTCTATTTTTAAATTTACATAGCATTAATTAACATTATCATCACATGTAACATAAATCAACAGTAAACAACACCATTCAACAATTTGCAAACATCAAGACAATGGACAACAAGATTTTAGGTGGAAACCCCTCTGGGACAAAAACCACCAAACACTTCTTAATATTTGTCTTCAATAAAATGTACATCAATATTTTCAACTCCAACTGAGGGAGGTTCCAACCCCTTGGTTTACAGACTCCAACCTATAGGATGGTCCAGCATCTTGTTTACCAGTTGCAACTAGAGGGATGCTCCAACGCCCTGTGCAGGTTCCATCTTGCCCTTACACCACCCTGTCACCCTAAAGTATTCTCAGGCTGTAGCCTGGAGGAAACTCCACTCTCCTACCTTACACCACCCTACCAACATGTTCAGCCAGCGGACCATGTTTCATAAGTTTCAAACTAGATCCACCTGTGCTCGATATCAATATAAAGGAAATTGTAAGACATTGTAAAATAATCTTTTTCAATCAAATCTTCCTTTGCAAACATCAAACTCAACCAATTCACTACTTTTCAATAATGTATTATCAGACTATAACTCAATCACACACACATGCATAGATAATTTTTCCAAAACCTGTCATATATATATATATATATATATATGTCTCTATCAAAGTAACAACATCATATATCACTTACACACTACCAACATTTAAATCCAGGCTCATTGATAAGGCAATTTATGTTCTGCATGTGCAACCAAATAATATAATGCTTCTTCTATAAAACCCTAGCATCAAATTGTTCATATAATTCAATAACTTGGTAAACCCTGCTCAAGCTACATTTGTTGGATGGTGTTTTCATTGATGTCAACCCTGGGGTTTGACTTTGACTAAAGCACTAATCATTGATGTCAAATTGATAATGAACGCTTCTTATAATTGTCTCGATTACATCAAGTTTGAAGTTCATTGTCGGATGGTTGAAAACCGAGTCCTATGGTTTCAGTTCCTTGGACTAAGTATATACCCCGCACTTGTTGATGGTTTTTGAAGTAGAAAAAACATTGATTTTGTCCTGAATATCATTTCTAATGGATTCTCTACATCGAAATCTTTCCAATGGTAGGTTGCACGCCCCAAGAAGCCTCCTATTTTGAGAGATATTCAAGTTTTAAGTGGAAGATCCCAATTTATGGGCTAAAACCCCAAGGGGTGGTGACATGGCATAGTTTAAGTGGTTGTTGGGCATTAGGCATCAAGCGTGAGAATTATTTAGTATATTTTATGGAGAAATGTACTTAATAAAGGCATCACAAGTATTTTGTACCCATGAGAAGAATCCTACATTCATTTAAGAATAAAAGATCTCCTCCATAAGGCCAATGAAATCCTAGCTTATGGCTTAAGGAAATAAAGTTAAGTGTGTTATTAGATAAGTCAAAATCTTTTAAAAAAATTTAAGCCCCTAAATCTACTTCAATGAATCCTTTATAAAGCTCCTACACACTCTATAAAAGAAACCTCACATATCCTCCTCAACAAATTCATTTTTTTCATGAACTAACATTAGAAAATGAGCTCTGAAATTCAGAGTCTTGAGGAAACCAACGAAGAAGTTCAATAAGAGGAACAAAACAACGAATCAGTTTGTTTTTTTTTTATGATTTTTGTTTGGGTTGGAGGTTCCTTTTAAGTGTTGGTCACTCTCCTTAATGAAGAGAAAAAGTTTGTATAAAAACAGGACCTATATACTTCGGCATTGATGTAAGCTTCAGGCCTTCTATAAATTAGGGTTCTTTTTTCAAGGATCATTACATTTATAGGCAGACCTAAAGGCATTCATACCTATGTAGAAAGGTATTTCTATTATATTTACTTGGTTTTTGGCTTCGTTTGGGTGTAGACTCATTAGGCCTTAAGTGCAAGGTCTCAGTCCTCCATTAGAAGCATAAGTTGTTCACATGGAAATGGTGGTTATATGAATGTTGAAATGCGGACCTGTTAGGCATCAAATAGTGACAAGGATTAACGTAATCATACAAGTATGACAATGTCAGAATAAGGTTTCTTTTGGGTTTTGAATTACGTTTTTTTTTTTTTTTTTTTTTTTTTTTTTTTTTTTTTTTTTTTTTTTTTTTTTTTTTTTTTTTTTTTTTTTTTTTTTTTTTTTTTTTTTTACAGGGGGTGGGGGGTATTTGGGATTCGCTTTGTATTACATTCTCTGATGTTTTGATTTGGTTTTTGGGGATCCCAGAAGGATTGTTTAAGGTTTTTAAGGGCTAGCCTGCAGACCTCTTAGGACTCCTCTGTACATAAGTGTTTGTTTTGATCTATGGGTAGTATTGTGTGGCATTTGCATCTACAAGAGTTATTACAACAGTAAAGAATGACTGTAACAACAATGAAAATGTTTAGGCCAGTAATTGAAGTAATTCTATCTTGACCTTGATAAGAAGCAGTAAGTTTGATCACCTACAGTTGTCAATATATGACAGTAATTCTCACTATAATCTCATTGTGTATCAATGAGTAAATTCAAGGAATAAATGCACTAAGCCAATCATTGACTTTTATTGTGATTTGGTTTTATATATGCATGATAGAGGCTTAACATACAAGTGTATTGATTTGAAATATAAACAACACTGACTTGACATATAGACTTTACATATATATCTGACATGTTGGCTTGACACATAGAAGCATACTGACTTGACAATGAGTTGACACATTTTTGACATTAATACATTAACAGTGACTTTATGATAGTAGCAGTATATGTACAGGGTTCTCATTGTTTCATTCTCATATTGTAGTGGCTAGACAAGGACATTGATGTGATTCTTTGACTTTGACTTGACTTGGCATGACTAAGAAATGAGACAAGGATAACATTTTATACCAACAGTCTAGAAGGTGCTTCATAGCCATATTTGAGCAAGCTATAAAACATATGTTGGTAACCTTCCTTGGGAAAAGTTTGAGAAAGTTGCGAGAGGGTCAAAGGGATACCCTAAGGCATCTTGAATTGAGCAACATTAGAAGCTTGGCACAGTGGTTTGGTTTGACTGTATCATGAGCCTTTGGACGCATATTCATTCATGAGCAATGCAGTGCAGTGGTAGCAACAATGGTAGTGTATTGTGCAGTGATCAATGGATGTAACAATATTGACAGTGAAGGTTTTATGTGCAAGTTGTGTAGTGGCTTGATTCAGCATTGTGATTGAGCAAATGTCAGTTTGGTGAAAAATGTTTTTACAGTGGTCAATTAAGAACGATATTGAGAAGTGTGGCAGCCATGACTTGTCAACAATATCCTTACCGCGCAAAACAATAGTATCTTCTTTACAATTTTCTTATATTGATTCAAAGCATAGGGGGGTCTAGTCTGAAAATTGTGAAACGTGGTCCGCAAACTCTTCAGGGTGGTAAAGTGGTGCAAGGTAGGTGATTGGAGTCACCTTCAGGTTGGAGCCTGAGAACACTTCAAGGTGGCAAGGTGGTGCTAGGGAAAGTTTGAGCCTGCACAGGGCATTGAAACATCCTTCTGGTTGCAGCTGGTGCACAGGGTGTTGGAGCATCTATCAGGTTGGAGTTTGCGATCTAGGGCATTGGAGCGTCCTCCCAGTTGTAGTTGGTAAACAGGGTGTTGGAGCATCCTAAAGGTTGGAGCCTGTAAGTCAGGGGGTTAGAGCCTCCTTCAGTTAGAGCTAAAAACTTAATGTAATTATCCTTTTTGAAGAAGAAGTTAAATATTAATAAGTGTTCAATGGTTTTTTACCCGGAGGGAGTTTTCCACCTAAAAATCTGTGTCCACTATCTTGATTATTGTGCATTGTTGAATGATGTTTTTTACTACTTTTTTATACTAGTTAATGTTAAAAACTATTAAAGATTAACTAATGCTCTAAAAAGATTAATAAGTTGCTAATTGCTAAGAAATACTAATTCACCCCCTTCCCAGTATTTCCAATAGGATTTGATTGTCATTATACTTGACCACAAAATTCTTCATTCACCAATCACATTCTTTTATCAAGGAAATAACAGTAATATACCATCAATCATATTGTTAGCAGCCCTACTGAAAACAAAACCCTACTCAACAGTATTCAAAGTATCTTTGTAAAACATCCATTAGTGTAGAAGCATAATATATGCAAAGAACACAAACATCAGTATTCTCATGATCTCTGTAATGATCAATGGACATCAAGGTCATCAAGCAATGGTATCAACAAGATAACATACTCTCTATTTTTTGTTCAACCTCTTGTTTATTATTGGAGATGATGATGAAGTCCGGACTATTAACAATGTTATTTCTCCTTATTTCCTACTACCAAGTGATGAGACACTCTTCCAAAATGTTACAAAAATGATATGACTGCAGCAAAATGTTATTTCCAACCCTTATCTATTATGGTAGAAATATGATGATGAAACCATACTGCTACAAGTTCCTTACAACTTGTTGTAGCTGCTACAACCACCCTCCAAAAATTTTCCTTAACTTCGTTTTGGAGCCTCTCTACCAACCATCCTCAGCAGCATGTCTTGCATTATCAAGCACATCAGCTTTAGTGATTTCATAGAGTCTTCTCAACTTGTGTGTGCAATTTTGTTCTACCTCCTTCACAGGCTGCTTTCCGAACTTTGTGTCAGTTGTTGGTTGAGTAGCTCCCTCTGGGAATTGCGCAATTCTGGAAGGGAACCAACCTTCCCTCCAAAAATTGCGCAAACCCAGCTGGGCTCTAGAATTGCGCAATTCTTCTTGATAGTCTTCCTCTCAAAAATTGTGCAATTCATCCCAGGAAAGCTGCTCGACCCAAAAATTGCACAATTCTAGGAAGCAATCACCTGTTGGTCCCAGAAATTGCGCAATCCCTCTGGAACAGCCAGCCCAGTAGCTAGCAGAAATTGTGCAAATACATTCAGGCAACCTATTGGGCTCAAAAATTGTGCAATACAGTTAGACAGGCTTCCTTGAGAAAATTGCAAGGTCTAACTCAGGAAGCCTGTTGGATTCAGAAATTACGCAATACAGTCAAACAAGCCTCCTTGAGAAAATTGCAAGGTCTGACCAGGACAACTACTCAGCCCAAAAATTGCACAATCCTGGGAGACAATCACATGTTCCTCCCAGATTTTACGCAATCCCTTTGGGATAGCCATCTCTGCTCAGCCTAGAAACTGCACAGATTTTCATGCCAGGCTCGCAGACCGATGCAAGTGCCTTCAGGTTAACCGGTTCCCTCCGAGACCAAACAAAACTAATTTTCATGCATGGACTGCTTTTCCCAAGGCAACATGCAAAGGAATCCCTTGATTCAAGTATCTATTTTTAACAGTTGGAGGTTACATGCAAGGATCATTTCAGAAATCTCCCGCCAAGTGTCGTTTTTCCTAGATTTGTGGCATGCACGTCATAACCTCAATTTTATCAAAACTCATCAACCGGATGTTGCAAAGCTAATTCATCGCATCGATCATGTAGCTTTTACATGCCACGTCTCATCTAGGAGTCGTTGGCACATTCAACACAATGGTTTCGAGGTAAGCCCACTTTTCATGTCTTGCACAATGTTGCCATCACTTTTTGTGTTTTGCTTTGTATGAGTGATGTCTGCTTGATTTCAGTGAGTGCTTGCTGTCATTTTGATGTCTGTTAGCTTGTAGAATCATTTTTCAGTTTTTGTTCGCATCGCACTATTTTTACATGCATGATATTGTTTTTGCACAAACATTCGTCGTTGCAGCGACTCGCTTCACACACATGCATGTTTTCCTGTTTTCTGAATCTTGCACTTGATGTTTCCATGTATGATCATTAACTCTTGTTTTCACTCATCTCATCATGCATTCTAACTTCTCATGTTTTCAGTCGCCCGTCGATCGGTCTGGGTTGCCTTGGCTTGAACCGTGCCTTGCTCGACTAGCACTACGCATTTTCAGAAGCGAAATCTTTTCCTTCCCTCCAGAAATTGCACAAGTCTGGCCCAACATTGATCTCCATGCTTGCATTGCACAAGTCTTGGAGGCAGTGTCCTACTGGCCCTAGAAACCACGCAATGTCGTTTTCTAGTTGCATGTCACTGGTGATTGAAATTGCGCATTTCGCAGTTTCAGTCCTCAACAGAGCAGGCTAGACTATGCATTACGTAGTTCCAGCAGTCAGTCAGCCTCCTGACAGCCTGGATTGTGCCTTGCGCAATTTTGGCAGTCAATCTCCTGACCTCCCGGCGGAAATCACGTAACCTTCACGGTCAATCACACAAGTATGTTGCAAGTTAGTCCTCAAGTGTGTTTTGGTTTTCAACTAACAAATTTCTTGCCATGAATGTTACTATGTCTCCAGGTATCACAGGTGTTTGTTTGCCTCTCAGCAACATAGGTACAATGGCTTCCAAGAGAGCAGAGTTGATGACACCGTTCAGAGCACAACTGGGGATGCAGTCGATCAATTGTCTATGAACTTGCCTATCTATGAAGACATCAAGTTGTTCATGGACAAGGATATCAAGATGAATGCAATGGCATCACTGTGAGCAGCACCATCAGCAACAGTAGAAGGCAGCACACCTGCATGCGACGAATGCAAGAGAAAGGTTGTTGACCACATAGAGGTGAAGCAAAGATGCAAGTTCAAAGCAGATCCACTCATGACGAAAGCAGTTTTGGAGATTGAGGCTATGAGGTGATGGTGCGACACGAAGATCGCATGGAGTCAGAGAAGGAAACAGAGAAGGAGTTGCATGCGCTGAAGTGGAAACTCCAGGAAGAACAAGAGTTGCACAGACAAGAGAATGAGTTGCAGTAGGAATAGGTACAGCAGAGGGTGCAACATGCACAGACAGATGAAATTGCGCCCGTACAAGTTATAGATCCATCCCAGTAGCTCGCACGGAGAAGACAAGGTGAGTTGTAATGTTGATCGCATGCCATGGAATTTAGCAGCATGCATGTCATTGTGCGCACGCATGCGATCCCACCCATTTGGCACACTCACCTAGGCAAAGATAAGAAATAAGTCCAACTGGAGTTGAACATGTACTTCGACAAGTTGATGTGCATGGCCACTAGCACACACTTGGAGATTAACACAAACACTATGCATTAGTATGTTTCTGGTCTAGCCACACTCAAAACGATGATGCGCATGTTATCAAACGAGTTGGACAGAAGGGCCATATCAATGTACCCGGATATAACGGAGGAAAGAGTTCACTTTCAGTAAGATGTTAGCATTGAGCATACAGACACCATCACAGATGACCAAGCTTGGCATCAGTTCGCCACCATCAACCATCACAAGGATGTCAAAGAGTTGGCCTCACCACAACGATCTGAGTGTCAATGATGTCTTGCATGGCTTGCTCAAGCCATTTTGTCTCACATGGGTACATGTGTAGATTGTATGTAATGTCTTGTCAAGTGGAAGTTCAAGTGTCGATAGTTGAATGTAACAGTCCTAAAGTAGTTGAAAAGTCATGAAGATAGATGCACGGTCACAAAGGGGGATGTCAAGGGTCACCCCACCCTTTGCTATAAATAGTCCCTCATAGCTCATTGTATAGGTTTTTGGTCAGCCAAGCTTCCGATAGGAGTATATTAGAAACTGCTTGGACAGTATTGTAATGAGCCTTGGCTTCTCCACTGCACAGAGCTAGTATATCTCTTTGGAGGAATAGGTGGCAATGACTGTAACGTTCCGCTGCCGGAACTAGTGGTTGGACATAGATGTATTGTATGATTGGAACTTACACTTCTTAATATAATAGAACTAGCATGTTTTATGCATATGTCGTATTGTATTTCAACTATCTTGTTTACTCTAAATGATATATGTATCTGTTTTCTTACGCATGCATGTGTAGCTATTTTCTGTATAATATGTATGAATCTTATTTAAATGTGTTGTTGGTTTAACCATCACTTTGGACTGCAAGCGTACTTGTCTTCCATGTTGTGATGCATCTTTGCTCGTGTGTTCCCTTCTTAACTACGTGCTTTCACATGTTTCCAAGGGGCGCACTCACCTCACCCTCCGTGTGTTAGAACCACTCATGCACCTTCTTTGACTTGCTGCATATGCCACACCATTGCTACCAATAGGGACATCTTACTTGCTCTGTGTGAAACCGCAGTCAAGGAGATACTTTATGATCCACTGTTGGGACTGCTATACCAAACGGTCTAAAGTCTAGTTAAGAAAATCCCGTGACATGTTGGGGGGTCTAGCACCGTCAACACAACTGAAGAATATGTATGCCATTAAATAAAGTATGAGTAAAATCTTCAAACAAACAACAAACTAATGAGGCAAGTAAACATTCTCTAAGTGTGCCCTTCTAATATTGAAGTCGACAGTTCAAGTAATCATGATATATGTTCTTTACAGAGCAAGGGCCTTCATTATATTCATCTGAAGGTCTTTGTCACAAGTGCAAACCATAAATAAAATACGTAACGTACCTCAAAGTGCTCAAAATTTTTCATTGGTGCTAGGTAACCAAAGGAGATCTCCCATGTTAAATAACTGAATTCTAGTGAACAAATCTTAATTCAATGTGGCCTAACTTCCTTGAAGATATGCAAGACCACGAGCAATTTCGATACAAGTTTTGGACCTTGTTGGCCAGCCCAGATTTATAATAGGTCTACTTAATTCAGAGAGCTTCTTTACTGCAGTCAGTGTGCCATCCTTCAAAATTTCCTTCTTCGGGCTTTTCAAACGATTGTGCTTGATTGTTTGGTCCTCATGAAAATTTCACCAAAGCAATTCAAACTTCACATATATATTTGGCAATATGTTTATTATATGATAAAGAACACCGTAGTAAATCCATAAATTTAAACAGTTAAGAATTAGCTAATAGATTGGCCTGGGACGTCAGATCCTTAACGCATCAATACAACACGTTGGTCACGTCATGGTTCGATATTGACATATGTTGCTGAACACAATTACGTTATAAAACAATCAAGATCCAATCATTTGTTCGAGCTTATTCAAGTTGGTTGGAACAACAGATTTCGCGGGGTTTTTAATCAAAACAACACATCATTTTCATCGACTGACTTTGAATTGCCACTCTCATAATTTAAGTATAAAAAGAACTCGGAGCAAACTAATAGTGTTTTTGCGATCCAGATAGTGAAGCCAACGAACTGTAACTGCAACATCGCAGACCACGGTTCCTTGTCAATAAATTCTCCAGAACAGTAACACAATCGTGTTCAACACCCACCATCATTTCACTGTCATATTTTCATAATCGAACCACATCCAAAGCATCGATCTCAATACAATGAAACCACACTTCACATTGAACACATACCGGGCCACACTTCCAGCTTTCAGCGAATTAATTGATAGCCTAGACTGCCTAGACTAAGTAAAATCAACTGTGTGAGTATATATATATATATATATACAATGTGCCAACAAATATTTATTCCTAAAGGCTAAAAATCACACAAAAAGCAAAGAGTTCTTCAAGTCTGTAGAACTTTTAACAATCTTGCTCAGAATTAACTCCAATGATGGGAAAGGGCTACTTGCAAGAACAAGTTTAAAAAATAAAAACAAATCCCAACCTAAAACCCTTTATAACTTCTCAAATTCTAGCCTCCCGTATGATTTGCCTCTACTCCACAGGACCGAAGAGAATTTCAGAACAACTTGCTTATGATGTACGTTTTATTCAAATCTTAGACAGAGAGATAAGGTGTTGTTTTATAGGTTTTGGAGCAATGATTATGAGAGAGCCAACTTGTTCTGATTTTGAGGAAGTCCACTTTACAATTAGAGGTAAAAGGAAATTTAAATCAGTTTCGATCCAAAATTAAATTGAGTCTAATTTGAAGCCACAAAACCCTAGCTAAATTAGGGTTTCCAATTTTTTTTATTTTTTTGATAGATGCTTTTAGGCCTTAACTGCCATATAATTTTGCTTGGTTTCCTTAGTCCATTTTCCTTAGTTTCTTTACTCAATTTGAAATGCCACATCAACAACCCTGGTTTTCCCCACAAGTTGGGGTGTCAATTTCAAACTATCATATATTTCAAACCGTTAGGGCTCTCATGGCATGCCATATACCACTGGAATTGGCTCAACAAGGAGAATCAACTAACAATGGATATGGAGGCAAATTTCTCGATATTCATCCTAAAAAATTCAAACATGTGAGGGGCATTTAGGGTTTTCTAGGGCTTCTTCCTTCGGAGCTTTCGACTGATGAAATTGATTATAAATATTAAAAGTGTTCCATCATTGATGTCGGCATCAATGACAACACCATTTAATAATTTGGAATGAAAATTTAGGATGTGCTTGGCCATATTATCAGATAGAATGTGGGCCTAATTAAAAATACAACCATTGAAGACATTTTCAATAAGAGGGACCTACTTAATGGGGAGTTGCAAGTAATTTTCCAAAGCAAACAATCGACACAACACGACAACAATATAACAATAAGGGGAGGCTAGGCATTGAATAGCATACATGCTAGAGGATTCTTCTTTGAACATATTTGGGTTGCTTCTCCATTCTTTTATTAATTAGGGTAGTGCTTCTCATTTACCCTTGCATTATTTTTTAATGAAATTGTCCGGACACTGGGAATTGTACATTGTTTGTGGCTCAGGAAAATGATACATACCTTGAATACTTTCCGGCTTGAAGGAACTAATGGTGATACCTCGTCGGTTGATGAACTGTCTTTCATTCATATCAACGTTTTCCACCACCCATCTTATCATGTATGTGTAGGGAAACAACCTTGGTTGCGGAACAATTATGTGTAAGCGAGTTTTGGAAATGTCTCTGCCTGTGGCTTTAGAAGGTTTATTGCCACCTTGATCTGTGGCTACAATTGTTGCTGGCTCTTCATCTTCTTCAAGTAATTCCTCCTCGAACATCTCATAAATGGCATTCCAAGATGATTGGATGGAATCTCTTATGCATATTGTATTAAAGAAGAGGAAAGTATCCAATAACTTTTCATCAATTGCTTCTTTGAAGGGTTTGATTGCTTGTTGCAAAGGAACTTTCTTCTTTCCTTTAGCCATTTTAGCAGTATGAACAAAGCTTTATGTATCAATCGATTGTTAAATGCAAAAGTAAGAATTAGATGGTTTTACCATGAGAAATGACATATAACCATGTGAAAACATAAGTTAAATCAATTAGCAGAGACATAAAAATCCAATATTGCAATAATAAATCATATTCAACGGTGTTAAGTACAAAATTAAACCAAAAGCGCAGATTTCAACTATTTATATTAAGGTGATGCAGGTAGTTTAAAGATGATAGGTGGCAAAGCTTTATTGCTCAAAAAGGATGAGCAGACAAATTGCATGGGAGGTTACGTCATCCCGCGGGCTAAATTCTAGAATGAATGAAATAAGCGATATTAAAAAATGTATGGGCTTATTAGGCTCCAAACTAACATGTAATAGGAATGAGAATACTCCAAACAAAGTTACCAATCAAACGAGAACTATTATCTCAAAACAAGAATTCTAACCAAAAAAACCCTAAAAAAACATGAAAATACACCCTGAAAACGAAAAGTGTTGATGTTGGAATAACCCCTTTTTCAACAATTTTTAAAAATAGAAGTAAAAGTCTTTTTTTTTTGCAAAAAAACACTTAGAAAGCAAAAAGTGTTGATACTAGAATAACGTTGTTTTTTTTTTTTTTTTTTTTTTTTTTTTTTTTTTTTTTTTTTGGAGTAAATTCTCAACATCTTTTAATAATGACGTTAAAGATAAAATATCATGACTTTGAAAAACCTTAAAATTCGAAAGATTTTTAGGCATGGCATTAAAGATAAAATATCACCTCCAATGTGTTAATATTCTTTTAAAAAATTATTACCATTTAATTCATATTAATTTATTTTTATTTTAAATTTATCATATTAATAATATTTATTGAATATAGTAATTGAAGTCACTCAAAAGGAAACACTTCGGTTACGATGAATCAACAAACTTTACAAAACAACTGAACTTATATATGATTTTGGAGTTTTTATACTCTTTGCATTAAAACATTTTGTTTTTTGGAAATTTGTGTAATTTTTTAATTTTTAAATAATTTTGAGATTTGCAAACTGTTTTTTAAAAACTATATCTCATTATTTCAGAAATATATATATATATATAATATATATATTAATTATTTTGATATATAATAATAACAATTCATATTTAATATTAAAATATTATTTGTTATTTAATAAATCTAAAGTAATAAACATATTGAAGATTAGACATTAGACTTTTGTGATCCATAATGTAGATAGGCGTCTTTGATATTAAGCACATTATTAAGATTTGGTCGACGTTTGGAACCAACTAATGTGGCCCATCCGTAGGACAAGGTGAAGAATCAATTGATCTTAAGGGATAAATAACATGGATGCATCATTGCCCAGAGTCAACTCTTGAAAACTAGTCGTTGGTAGATTAATTAAATTAATTAATTAAGTAGGTCAAATATTATTGATAATAAGAGTTGTTTATTAAAATAATAATATATATTGGTTAGAAAACTAGTTATTAGGAATCCAAATAAATAAAATGTATTGAAATATTATATATTTAAAAACTAATTGTTAAGAATAAATTAATATTATATATCTTTTAATAATAATTGACTTTGTTTAAGTATTTAAAAAATTATTTAAAAATTTAGTTGTTATAAAAATATTCTAATGAAATATTAAAGTCTAAAATTTATTTGAAGGAAGTATTTTATCTTAATGTTATAAAACTAATAAGAAAGCTTCATTAAATTAAAATAACAAATGAGGAAAGTGGTTCCCTTATTAATATTAAATATAAAAAAAATTATATACATAAATTATAAATAAAATACTTAGAAATAAAATAACTCGGGAAAAGAGAGGAGTCAAGAGGTAAGAGCCGGAATCTAGCTCTTACTAATTTCCAACCATCATCCTTACTAAGATTTTTGGCATGCCTTTCAATCTCAATGGCTTCCCTAAGTTTCTTATGGTGGAAGTGATCCACCCTGGCAATGATTTTGGCATCTTCAATGTCAACATGGTGAGTTCTTTTTCTCTGCAAAGCAGTACTGACTATGCCTAATATTTGTAGCATGCTTGAGGATTCTCTGTGTGATCAACGTGCCTATCTCCCAATTTAGGAATACCACAGGAGAAGGGAATAAGGTTTCTTTAAAATATTTTATAACAGCTAAAATTTTTAAATAATTTTTTTAATATTTAAACAAGTCAATTATTATTAAAAAGATATATAATATTAATTTTTTCCTAACAGGTAGTTTTTAAATTAGATAGTATTTCAATACATTTTATTTATTTGGACTCCTAACAGTTAGTTTTCTAACCAATATATATTATTATTTTAATAAACAGTGTTTATTATCAATAATATTTTACCTACCTAATTAACTAATTTAACTAATCTACCAATGGCCAGTTTTCAAGAGCTGACTCTGAGCAATGATGCATCCATGTTATTTATTCCCTAAGATCGAAGGATGGACCGCATTAGTTGGTTCAAAACGTCGACCAAATCCTCATAATGTAATTAATCCAAAAGACATCTATCTATATTGAAGAGCAATGATGCATCCATGTTATTTATTCCCTAAGATCAAAGAATGGACTGCATTAGTTGGTTCAAAACGTCGACCAAATCCTCATAATGTAATTAATCCAAAAGACATCTATTATATTGAAGATTACACAAAAATAAAAAATAAAAATATCGTTTCCAGAAACCTATTGACCGCAAAAGAAGTACACCATCAACAAAAAATTGTTTTCCTAGACATATTACTTGTACATACTTTTTATTTTGACATATATATCTAATGAAATATATTGAGAATATGAAAACATTGAAAAAATAAAATAATAATAATAATAATAAAAATAAAAAAATAAAAATAAAAA
>APFE031311154.1:95457-242414 GCA_000404065.3 Pinus taeda | reverse complement strand
ATATATATATATATATATATCGTGTGGCGCACTGAGGCGCTCAAAAATAAGTGTACATGTTTAGATAGGGCCTGCGTCCTCTGTACATCCGAGACACATGTCTCTCAAAAATCACCAGTAGGGAATAAAGACCTAGATATCTACTGTTGTGGGTTGTGCTCCCTATAAGTCACAGCCGCTCGTGCCACCCGCCTCAAAAGGCGGTGCATCCTAGGTTCTACCCCCACTGTATGGATCTAAGACGCTATGGGGACCTCCTCTATCCCCTGGTAATCTGGAATCCCTCCAGTACTTGGATTTTAAGCTGCCATGGATGGGTGTTGCAACACTAGTAAGTTCTCTTCCACCATCATAACCTTAACCCACAGCGGAACTTCCTTCAAGAGACTTCCCCGCAACCCCAACTTGAACATGGCCTCGGCCTTAAAGAAGGATTAATGACCCTCTACAGCAAACTCAATTCCCTCTAATGTGGTCTGCACCCATAAATCTATAGCGCGCATAAGATCTATGTCAAGATGATGTAGCTCAACAAGATTTGCTTGAGTCTAGATATGACGAGATCGATTCGGTACATTGATATTTCTATTTATTTGCAATCTCCACAACCAATTGTAAAGCGCCTCTAGGAACTTGCACCAGAAGATCTTGTATTGGTCACTTGCAGGTTCTGCGTACAGGACTTCTTCCTTTAGCTACTTCACACTTTGTTGCCAAAGTTGAACTTGTTGAGAGGTGAATCGTTCTACTTGTTCATGTCACCAATCTTGAAGCCCCTTAAAGATCCTCGACGCCATATTCCAAACCCCTTTGGAAATTTTCAGGTCCCGGCAATGAAGCCATTTATTGGCAGAAAAATAGTGGATGGGTTGAGACCCCAAGTTCAGGCACAAGGGCCAACAAAGGCTTTGTCATAGTCTATCACAACGTCAACATTTTCACCTTATCCAATATGAATAAGGCATCTCCCCGGAGGTGTGTCGTGACCTTAGTTAGTTAAGGGACTGGAATCCAATATCAGGTTGAACCACATGGAGATTAACAATGCCAATAACCCAGAACTATAACAGTTAGAAACCTAATCATAATAAGTCAAGCGCATAAGGAGAAGGAATATCGTATAGGTGCAAGCATATTAAAAAATTTAGAAAGCCACATAAAGTCATACACAAGTTACTCATGTATCCCTGTAATCTATTCTTCTATTAATTCCCGCAATAGTACAACATTACATTTGGCTTGAAGGCCTCGTAAACAAAACAAGAAACTAACGTGACAGAGCAATACATAGCCAAGATAACAAGGCATATTGCAGGCTCGAACAGTGTTGCAACAACATTTTTGTGTCCTTTCAGTCTCTCCTCCCCTTCCCAACTTTCTCCTCAACCTTCTTAAGCCCTCCGCTCGCTTGAACTACTTCTTCTCCGTTGGATGCTCCACCTTTTTCCTCTTTCAGCTACCTCTATTGCTCTGTTGCATATGTTTCCTCAGCTACCAGCATTATTCTCGGCTTGACTATGGCTACCCGAGTCCACATTTCTCAGGGCATCCTTCCGCAACTGTTGGTCCTTGGCAAGGCCCTTCTTCTTCTCCAGTTGCCTTCTCCACAACTTCCCAATGGTTATCTCTAGGCAAAAT
The DNA here is from genome assembly GCA_000404065.3 of Pinus taeda. Taxonomy (NCBI): domain Eukaryota; kingdom Viridiplantae; phylum Streptophyta; class Pinopsida; order Pinales; family Pinaceae; genus Pinus; species Pinus taeda. Next base: position 240,776 of record APFE031311154.1, on the reverse strand, counting down.
GTGATCAACCTGTCAAAACTTGATTTTCAAAACGAAGAACCCAACAATATACAAAGTATTTCTAGTAAAATAAGGCATTGTTATGCCCTCTAAATCTGCACACTAGATAGTGCTATTGTGCTCTTCAAGGTGCTTAAGTTGTAAAATAGGAGAAAGTTTTTCATTTGTTTTATTAGACAAAATAAATTGAAAAAAATAAAGAGAGAACCATACCATTATTGGTTGTGGGAACATTGATCAAAATTGAACCCATCCCAACCCCTCCTAAGGCTCAAACCCATTCTCAAGGCTTATTTCAAAAGAAAAGTAATTTGAAATCACTCATTTATATAGACAAATATTGAAAAATAAAATCGAAGAGTCACATTTTCAACAATTCATCAAATGATGGAATTGTGATTTCAATATTAAATGAGAATGGGATAACTCATGAACACAATTACAGATTGAACTTCCACTACATCCCTTTCACATCTAAAAACCACACTTATCTAGATTTTAAATGCCTCTCGTCCATTCATTAATTTGATGCACGCTTCCACCATATTTACTACATATAGCTCACTCCCACATAATCCTGCAACTATATTAAAGTCTCTACCATTATGCAAACCACATGCATTTAAATTTTAGATGGCTCTCATATATTCATTTATTTGATGCACACTTGCACAATATTTACTCAATATCATTCACTCCCACATAATTCTTCAACTATATTGAAGTCTCTACTGTTATGCACCCATAGGAAGCGTGATAAATCTTAAATACACTAGAATATATACCTCTTAAAACACACATGTTGCACATCTCAACATACACAAATATTTATTGTCTTATTGCAAAATGAAAAACAATATTCAAAACTACCCTCAATAATGAAAAACATCACGTGGATCAAAAACCCATAGCATATCTCCCAGCATGATTAAGGTTTAGTGCTTATATGATAAAGATTATCAAAAATCATCCTCAAAAATGACAATAAATGCTATATATGTTGTGATATAAGCTTTTAAAAACCCAATTCAACATGTACAACATTCACATTTTTTATTTCTTTGTTCGTGATAAAGTAAATCCAAATACACCCCTTTTTTCATGAATTAAGCCAACCAAAATCTATCAAAACTTTATATACCATATAATTCCAAGAGTAATTCTTTCATGCTATCAATTTGATGGCTTCTTAATCCATCAAAAACCTCGATTTTTTTAAACCCGATCTAAATCATACAAAGCCTCGTATGTTTAAAAATACTTGTAGAATAAAATGAAGCTTGAACTTTTTTAATTCATCTAATTTTATTTTTGGCATATATTATGTATATTAACATTACAACTTTCAAAAACCCATAATATATATTAACATTACAACTTTCAAAACCCATAATATATATTCCAACATACGTGTTAATTTTCTTTGTTACATAAAAAAACAGGACCACTTACAAATGCGTTAGTATAATGAGACGAAGGAGTTGCCCGGAAAATTATGGAAATTTCGATCATATTTAGAGAAAATCCGGCAAGGAATTTTGTAAATCCAAGTTATAGTTGTTAAACTACAAAATTTTAGGTGTCTTAGACGTTTTTGATGGCGCTGAATCCATTTCCACCATCAAAAACACTATTCAAACACTGCCTTTACAAGATTTTTTGAATTTTTTTTGCCCAAACCACTTTTGGTCGTCCAGACAATTCCTCTGCCTCGTTAGACGACTCCCTTACACACATAAACAATTTTATCATTCTCTCATATATATATATATAACAAAGCCAAAAATTGCTTGAAATGTGGATACTTGGATATATATCATAGTTCAAACGTTCGAAGTTCCAAAACTATTTCTTTCCAAATTTCTCACTAAATAGTTTATCCTAAGAACTAGTTGCTAAAATATCTGCATAACTTTCCCTGTTGTCTTTGAAAGCCTCACATTTTAAAATGAAATACTTTTATGTTTCCACTTTTTCGGAAGAACAAAAGATACATACTCTTTCTTCCTGCACTTCTTTTGGTCTTTTCCAACACCCTGTTTCACAACAGAGTTGATGAGAATTAGTCCTTAACTAAGCAATAAAAAGTTTGGCTCTCCAATAAATATTAGTCTCTATGTACGCTTTTTGTTGATGGTTATGAATGGAATTAAACACTTTGGTATAGTATTTTTCTTTCTCCCTAGCTCCTTACCCCAAGTACGCTTGTGGAACTTATCCATAACAAAAAAAATTCTCTTTTCTATTTATGGGACATGTGTTCAAGCAAATACCTCAATTACTAAACCATTTGTTATTTTGCGACATCCAAGTCTTTTTTCTTTTGCACAATGTCATTAAAGACAACCTTAGGCCGTATGTCCTCTTCCATTTGCTCAATTTTTTTAAATACCTTACAACTCACACCATAGCAATTGCTTCAATAGGAGCAGCGCCTCTTTCACTTAATAAGATAGCATAAAGAACTGCACTTTTAATTTTGAATTTGTTTGTAACCAACACTTCTGAATTTTCTCAATTTGTTTCCATTGCATGTCAGAGATTGTTAAGTTTAGGTATGTTCTATGCTTAGAGCAATTTATTTCAATATTCACAGTTAGCTCAATATCTTTTCCAAATTAGCAATCACATCAACATTAAAGTAAACTGCAGATAGAACATAAACATAAATCGCAAAAGACAAGCAAAGACACGAGGACACAAGATGTGGCGCTAACCAGGGACAAACCCCAATGTGGGGAAACCCTTGATCAATTCTTCTCATATGTTCTTCAATAGTTCAACAGAGAGAGAGAGAGAGATGCTACATTTACAACAGAAGTCAACACTTTGACTTATCTAGATAAGAACATAGATCATCTCTAAAAAAATGATACATGAGATCAGTTGAAGACATGTTGCTTCAACTGATTCTCCAAGGTGACTCCACCTATCATCGTGCCGCATCTCGTCATCATGCTGCACCATGCTGCACCCATCATCACAATGTTGCATCTTATCATGTTTCATCAATCATGACAGTACCCATCACTGTATTGCATCATGTACCCTCATGTGCCATTGTTGCACCTTGTTTTGTCCCAATTGCTATTGTAGCACCATGTCTTGTTGTTGTCCCAATGCTCATTGTTGTCCATGTGCCTTTGCTACCATGTCACAACTGTCCCATGTATTTATACAACACTATGTACCTTGTCGTTCCATATATCTTGACAGCACTCTGTACCTTGTTGTCCCATATATTAGCACTGTTGTACTAGTTGCCTTGCTGTCCCATGCATCTAACTATTAGTTCACAAACAGCCCTCAATTCGCTACATGTCACTGCTGATTTCTGCTTTAGGGTTTTGTGCATGTACTTGACTGGTTAGGGCATACCAACAAGCCTAACATATAGGGAGAATACCCTTGTTTGCCTCGCTGTCCTCAGAGATGACTGCGGCCTAGTTAGGAGGTCCTTTCTCTCCCAACAGTTGTTGTAATAGTCCCTTATTGCATCCCTATAAACAGAGATATACACCCCAATATCATGCATAAAACAATCATGAAACTCACTAGTTTGCGGCCTGATTTGCACGGTAAGACTGCGCCAATGTGTCACCTCAAGCCATCCTTCTTGCCTCATGCAATGACTAAGAGTTGCAGCGCTTCTTCTCTAAAATCCGCACCTAAAATAGTCCACAAACTCGAACCTACCTCAACCTTCCTTGCTCCACTTAGGATTGCATTAGGGCATCTAGCGTTAGCGCTGCTTTAGGTCTGCGTTAGGGCAGCGTTCTATCTGCGTCTAGGGCAGCCTTCCATCTGCATCTAGGGCTACCTTCCATCTATGTCTAGTGTTGCCTTCCATGTGTGTCTAGGGCAACCTTCCATCTGCGTTTAGGGCGGCCTATTTTCCTCCAACGTCTAGGGCTTCCACTCCTAGATTTCTCTTCCACTAAAACTCAAGACAAGTGGAGAAAAATCAAGATAGAAGTGTGTGTGAAATGACTCTAAAGTCATCTCCTTTTATACTAAAACGTTGAGCACATGTGGAGTTTATTTCGTTGCTGGTTGACCTAGACGAATTGTCTTATAACACAAATAAATTCATAACTCCATGAATACTTATCAAAATTGAATGATCTTTAGATCAATCCTACACCTTTCGTTAAGAGGGATCCAAGAAAAATATCCGCTGCCATAAATAAGATGGCCCACATGGAGTTTGGCCCTAGTTGCCAATTTTAACACTTCCTCTCAACTAAGGAGGACTCTATCCGTTGATCCATATGTCTGATTGTACTATCTCTGCCATCAGTGCCTTGCACTGCTCTACTCTGCTCTGCTAAACCATGAAGAAGAAGAATTGATCGAGAATGTCTCATACCATTCTCTACTGACCCGAAGTCAGTTCCATATGAAGAGAGTGTCATATCACTCTTACTAACCCAAAGTCAGTTTTGTTGATCCTAGATCAATATCACAAGAGTGTCTCAAACCACTCATATTGATCTTAGATCAATTTCATCGATCCCAGATCAATAGAGGTCATCCTAGCATAGGGAGTACGGTAGATACAACAATGCGTCCATCGATACTACTACTATGGTCCCTAACCCCATTTCCCTGCTCATTGATCAAATGAGAGGTGCTTCCCATGAGTCCCACATTGCATGGGTAGGATGGCTCAACAGGAGAACTAATCAGACTGTCCACAGGAGAACGAATCATCCTACCCCACAGTGGCCACAAGAGAACTAATCATCCCGGCCCACAGGAGAACTAATTATCCTATTTCACAGTTGCCACGGGAGAACTAATCATCCCAGCCCACAGGAGAACTAATCATGTTCCACAGTTGCCACAGGAGAACTAATCATCCCGGCCCACAGGAGAACTAAACATTATGTTCCACAGTTGCCACGGGGTATCACAGGGGAAGGTTGAACCTGTCATCCTACACATAACGCACCACTAAGGGAGGGTGAGTTGCCCTGTGGTCGTATGTTACTCCAATGAGTACCCCAAGCCCCTCAGAGCTCCCAGAGCTCAACGCATGCAACATGCAAGACCCTTATAAGAAGGTCTCTCAACGACTCCAAGTCATTCGGGAAAGTCACTGATTTGACCTTTCCCCGGGGCTTTGACAAAAAATATGTTATTTGTACATCAGTCTTAGTGTGATGGAGCCTCCTCACTCATCGACTTACCATATCCCAAATAAGGCAGTGTCTAATGTCTATCTATTGCAACAATCATCGAATACAGGATTCCTCAATAATCGAATCCCCCCTCTGGTTGTCACAGAGAATCATAGTGGTATTCATCATGTGTACACATAGCTCACTTAAGAGCTTCCGCATCTAGGCAGCTTCACACGAGATCATACTTGTAGCAATGTATTCGGTCTCAGCAGTGCTTATAGCAACCGACTTTTGCTTCCTGCTCATCCATGATATCGAAGCAGAATCCAAAGAAAACCAACACTAAGAAATGCTCTAGTGATCCTCCACGCTGCCTGCCCAGTGAACATTCTAATAATCATGCAGTTTCATATTTCCAGCAGTGTATCTCAATCCATGAGAGATTGTGTCCCGAAGATATCTCAGAAGATTCTTGGCACCAATCCAGAGAGGCTCAACCAAGTATGAGCTCACCATGCTAACTACAAAACATATATTCGAACAAAAGTTCACCAAAAACATCAATACAAATGAGACTCAGAGGCATTTCCCAAATCTGGTCCGTCATCACCACCATATAACTTCTGAAAGTTAAGATCCTCGAGGTAGTCACTGGCTTGCAATTTACCATTCCACATCTAGAATCCAACTCCCTCTTACTTCTGCAAGTGAGAGGGTTTGCACCTGTCAGAAATAGGTCGTCCTCAGAAGGTGCCACTATGAGAGGTCTATCATCCACAACCTTCAAGCAATGGTTTGGATTGGTTTCACTCCTAGTGAATCTCAGCTTCATCAGACAACTATCAATCCTCTCATACTATGCCAAAGGTGTTTTGCTTCAAGCCATAGAGGGCTTTTTTCCACTTGTATACATGAAATTCCCGATCATGAATCTCAAACTCCTCGGGTTGTTCCAAACCTGTGGACCTGCTACATGAGAGGAATGGTCCCCTTGTGAGATTTTCCTTCAATACATCTCAAACATGTACCTTCATGCTCCTTTTGAATTCAGGGATCCCTGTCGTCATCTTTCCATCCATAAATGTCACCCTAAAACCTTTGACTTCCATTGCCGAAATGGACACCAGGTTCTTCTTGCGATCAGGTACATAAAAGAGAGTAAATGAATCGAGTTGCCCTCATTCAATTGAGTAACATCCTACACCCTTTTCGGAATAGGTGGCATTAGCTCCAAGTATAATCCCACGATTGTTTCCATCTCTACCAGATTCGAGAGAGTACACTTCTATCCAATGAGGTGTCTTGAAGCACTACAATGAATAAGCCAAATTCCCAAAGAATCTGAAAGAGAAAGCCAATACAAAATAACTCTTCTTTATCTTATCAGAAACAACATTTGATTCTTCATACCTGGGGTTTCTTGCTTTCACTGAAGAGTCTATTGTATCCTTGATGACCTCCATTGCATGTCATTCCTCTGATCATTGACAATGTTCCTGGGATGATTGTTATCATCATCAAGTGATGTGTCCCTGCCAACCAGACTCTCTTTTGCATAATGGCCAAATTGCCTTTCCTTCCATCCTTAGATCCGGACTTCCCATAGAAGTGATCTTTAGGTAGGCCATCAGAAGCTTCCATTGCGCCACTCTGATAATATTCTCTGCTCTGACTTCACCCTCGATGAATTTGAAGAGGAATGAGGAACCCATTGATCCTTTGGTCCTTTCTCAATTGTCTTCGGTGATTGCTCTTCTACTCTTGCTTGGGCTTTGTCTTCACCTCAGCTCTTGATACCATGTTAAGTTTAGGCATGTTCTATTTTTAGAGCAATTTATTTCAATTTTCATAGTTAGCTCAATATCTTTTCCAAATTAGCAATCACATCAACATTAAAGTAAACTGCAGATAGAACATAAACATAAATCGCAAAAGACAAGCCAAGACAAAAGGACACAAGATGTGGTGCTAGCCAAGGACAAACCCCAATGTGGAGAAACCCTTGATCAATTCTTCTTATATGTTCTTCAATAGTTCAACAAAGAGAGAGAGAGAGAGGGATAGTACATTTACAACAGAAGTCAAGACTTTCATTTATCTAGATAAGAGCATAGATCATCTCTAAGAAGATGATACATGAGATCAATTGAAGACATGTTGCTTCCACTGATTCTCCAAGGTGACTCCTTCACCTATCATCATGGTGCATCTCGTCATCATGTTGCACCTCACCACGCTGCACCATGTTGCATCTTATCATGCTTCATCAATCATGACAGTACCTATCACTGTACTGCATCATGTACCCTCATGTGCCATTGTTACACCTTGTTTTGTCCCAATTGCTATTGCAGCACCATGTCTTGTTGTTGTCCCAATTGCTATTGCGACACTATGTCTTGTTGTTGTCCCAATGCTTACTATTGTCCATGTGCCTTTGTTGCCATGTCACTGTTGTCCCATGTATCTATACAACGCTATGTACCTTGTTGTCCCATATATCTTGACAGCACTATGTACCTTGTTGTCCCATATATTAGCACTACTATACTAGTTGCCTTGTTGTCCCATGCATCTAACTATCAGTGCAAAAACAGCCCTCAATTTGCTGCATGCTACTGTTGATTTTTGCCTAGGGTTCTGTTCATGTACTTGACTAGTTAGGGCACACCAACAAGCCTAATGTACAAGGAAAATACCCATGTTTGCCTCGATGTCCTTAGAGATGATTGTGGCCTAGTTAGGAGGTCCTTTCTCTCCCAACAGCTGTTGTAATAGTCCCTTGCTGCATCCCTATAAACAGAGATATACACCCCAATATCATGCATAAAACAATCATGAAACTCACCACAAATCTACGGCCTAATTTGCACAGTAAGATTGCTCCAATGTGTTACCTCAAGCCATCCTTCTTGCCTCATGCAATGGCCAAGCGGTGCAACTCTTCTTCTCTAAAACCCGCACCCAAAACAGTCCACAAACTCGAACCTACCTCAACCTTCCTTGCTCCACTTAGGATTGCATTAGGGCATCCAACGTTAACGTTGCCTTAGGTCTACGTTAGGGCAGCCTTTAGGTTTGTGTTAGGACAGCCTTTAGGTCTACGTTAGGACAGCCTTCTATCTACGTCTAGGGCAGCCTTCCATGTATGTCTAGGGTTGTGTCTAGGGCACCCTCTCTTCCTCCAACATCTAGGGCTTCCACTCCTAGATTTCTCTTCCACTAAAACCAAAGACAAGTGAAGAGAAATCAAGATAGAAGTGTGTGAGAAATGACTCTCAAGTCATTTCCTCTTATACTAAAACCTTGAGCACATGTGAGATTTATTTGGTTGTTGGTAGACCTTGCCGAATTGTCTTATAACACAAATAAATTCATAACTCCATGAACATTTATTGGAATCGTGTGATCTTTAGATCAATCTTACATCTCGCGATGAGAAGAATCCAAGAAAAATATCAACTGCAATGAATAAGATGACCCACATGGAGTTTGGCCCTAGTTGCCAATTTTACCAGATATATTGTTGGCCCACAGTTCACAACCATAGAGAATCACCATAATCACTAGAGGCCCAAAAAGAGTTTGTTTTACAGTCCCGTAACTCTGCCACTCACCTATTTTACCTCGAATTCAAGAACCATTTATGCTCGATGGAAATGATTTCCCAAATTGCTCGAATTGGTTTCCAAGCACCCAAAAGAGACCAACTCCACAGCGCTTTTTGGTGCATTTTGTTTCTTTTGAAGTTCGAGTTGGCAGACTTTTTGGCCAAAGTAACACAAGTTTTCTTCACCCATGTAGCTCGCAATTTGAATGAAAAACACCAATCGACAAATACAAGCCACCTCATGATTTGAATAGTGTAATCGATAAATGCAAGCTAACTCTAAATACCCACAAGCATTGCTCGAGGACTCTTTGTCCCCAAAATAACCCTTCGAGGTCTTAGATTATGTATAGTAATAGACCAATTTAGATTCATCCAAATCCCGTATTTACCAATCAAGCTCATAGAGGGTCAAATTTCTTCACTCTAAAAAAGGGTTGCATGTCAAAAAATTTGATCTCTCTTAGAGTTAAAAATTGATTTAGACTAGAAGAATGAATAATTTTCTTACGTAAGAACAAAATTTGCAAAATTGCAAGAAGACAAATTGTCAAAAAATAGAACCCAAAACAAGACTATAATATATTGACTATTTTACTTCAATTTTTTTTTTATTATTTTTTATTATATTTTTTATTTTTTTAGTGAATCAAAATTATTTATATATTTATATAACTTAACATGACAAAGCAACATCTTCGTCCTCCACCCAAAAATCTTTGTGATCATATCCCAGAATTCACACGCACCTGTCTTCAACTACAAAACCAATATAGGAGACTAGGAATAGGAAAGGCTTCCCTGCATGAATGCCATAATGCCATACAAGCGTTGATATGGAAATCGAAAAATTTACAAAGAAGAATGGGAGAAGATAGCAATGACCAAGAGCAAAAAGTTTGACATTTTAGCCATTTCCGCATAGTTAAGTGAGAACACAGAAAACGATGCCAAAGAGCCAAGTAGTAACAGTCCTTGGACAGCATGCCCACGCTGCCAGAACCTTGACTATACAACTTTTCTGGGCCACCAGCCAAACCTTTGGGCCATCTGGTGGCCAAAAACCTTTCGGTAATTTTGGACTTTGAAAGTATCTCGGGCTTTACCAATCTCGTGAAAGAATTCAGAGAAGGTTTGCCTTGGACGGGTCAACAGAAAACGAACAGTTCAACCAATGCTCTTGTTTTGTACGCTACGTGCATGCAGGTATATAGCCGGGGACTGTTCCCCCCATTGTAACATAATTTTGTTTCTTGTAACTGAAATATATATTTTTTAGACGCCTAAAAAAGCTATATTTCATTTATATCAGTGATATAAACAATGACATTATATCAGTTTCTCTGATCTTTGTGATGAAAAACATACAAGATATTTTACCAAGGCACAAGCTAGAATTAAAAAACAAGATATTTTATCAAGGCACAAGCTAGAATTAAAAAACATAAATGTTCCACATATATGTACCTTAGGATCAGCATAATCCAAAAACTCTCATTGAACAGCATGTGAATCAAAACTCCTAACTACACCAATATTTTAGTTATGACGAACACACAACCCATAGCAAATATGTTGGAATATTAATGGTACATAATCGAATGGTTGCAATGAGAAAGACTAAAATTAAAAATCAACAAAAGAATTCAGCAGATCCAAGAGGATGGCCTGATGTACCATGTGCTCCTATAACTAATTAGGCTAATCAATGTTGTTAAGAGACATTTGTCAAACCACACCTCTCCATTTTTTTCAATTATTAGGTACCATCAGCAAACATTACTTTAATGATTCACAAGTTTAGGCTTACTTGAAAATATATTGGAACAAAACCCCTTATCCTAAGGGAGTAAAAGGGTTGATGGACGTGCCAATTATCCGAAAAAAATTGGGAGCGGCCCTACCTCCATATGCATGAAGAAAAATAGGTAGAAATTTTCAGTTGGCAAAGCACTAGAGAAGACACTTTGAAAGACTTGGAAGCGGTACATATGTGAGACTAACGGAAATTTTTGAACCATAAACACAAATGTTTCTCACGACGGAAAATTTAATAATGGGGAGCCATTACATTTCCAGGAGCTCTATGCCCTAATAGACAAGGGCAATTAATTTTGCATTATCAGCACCTTCCACTGCTAGGATTCGAAATCCATCACTAGGAAAGGACGCAAAGAGCGATTTAATATTATACAATAAAAGGACAAGATCAAATAATATTCAAACCCCTCGTCAAGCAACTGGATGTTTTATAATTCCCTCTGCCTCGTCCAGTGTAAAATTAGCCCTTGCGAATTGTCTACTGATGAAGAATGGTTTCAGATCATAAATTTCATACTCTTGTGCCTGCATACAAGTAACAACGTTTTTTAAAGCACGCTGATATGTTTGGTCAATGCTAAACACCTTATGCAAGCAGAGGCAAAGTGGAAAATAATCACTACCATATGAATGAACTCCTACCTTGTTCCTTAAATCTTCTACTTTAATCTCAACTTGATTGAGACGGGGTCTAGTCCCAGACATCAGTTCTTCAAGACGCAAGACATCCTTGACAAGTCCTCGTAGAAGATGCAGCAGCAGCTCGTTGTAATCCTTCTTGTAAGTGATATATTTTTTGAAACTCTGCTCATTCATTCAACACATGCAATGCAATCAGATTCAATTAAATTTTCAAAGGTGACTTATTTCATTAACAGATATATCCCAAATCCATCTCCATGACTTACCTTCTGCAGGGCTTTCTGAACTCCATACTTCTGAGTTGAAATGAATGAATCTAAGAGGACTCTAATGGCCATGTCTACATCCTCTTCAGCAACATAATTTCTAAGATGCATTCTGGCATGGGCTTCAGACATTCTTATCATTGACTCAATATGCCTTACTGCAATAGGAACTCCTTGACCATGCTGCAACCAGGCAAGAATGGGCAGACGAGATTAGTAGGTATAAATTCAAGTAACTATGCTTGCAGTTTGTAACCCATACTGAATCAATTTTATTTATATACCGATGATTCACGCCGCAGATCTGCGTATACATGTGTCAACTTTTCCAAATCCACATCATGTAATTTTGGGAACACGTTAAGCTTGGCATATGTAACATATTTCCTCAATGTATCTTGAGATAAGACCTGAAAATGAGATGTTGAGAACAATAGAAGCACCGGAATGAGATAAACTTGGGGAACTCTTACAATTGTATGGACTTTTTTCCTAAAACATAAACATAACAAAGATAAGTCATTTAAACCTCTGGATCGGAAGAATGGTTCAAATTGGAGGATTCATCCTGAGAAAGGCCTGCAGGTGTTTCCTCTATGTTAGAACCTTTAGGCTGGGACTTAAAGTGACTGTCAACAACAAAGGTTGCAAGCATTTCATCTCTAACTGGATCAACAACATCCTGCAAGTTAACAGCAGAAATGGTGTTAACAAATAATAGTTAAATCAAAGGATTAAATCACACTCACAGGCAATGGGATAAAACAGTTCAAAAAATGCAAAACATCAGATAAAAGAAAGACCAGTTTTCAAAATGCATAATTTTAGTTGAATTTACCTTCACAACACACAGGACATCAAAACGGGAGAGAATAGGATCAGTGAGCTCCACGTTTTGAGAAAACGTTTTCGACGAGTCATACCTGTATGTGAAAAAAATATAAGACCAAACTGACTAACAAAATAACCACTTCTCAAGTTGAAATCGGATCAATAATAATAATGGCCATGTAGTTGTACCTGCCCCCTATGGGATTGGCCGCTGCAATCACAGAACACCGCGCTTGTAAAGATGTCACAATTCCAGCCTTGGATATGCTGATGCTCTGCTGTTCCATAGCTTCGTGGATACTCACCCTGCAACAAAATGTAAATATTAAGCACAATTTGTAATATCTCAGCATCCAGTTGTGTGAATTCACAGGTTAAAATTCATGTTCATCTAAACAAGGACTAAGAGGAGGCTAGAGAATATATGAGGATCTAGGAAGGCACCTGTCCTGGTCATTCATTTTGTCAAACTCATCAATCAAACAAACACCCCTGTCAGCAAGGACCAATGCACCACCTTCTAAAGTCCATTCCTGTGTCACGGGATCTTTATGGACTGCCGCTGTGAGCCCAACTGCTGAGGCACCCTTCCCTGTTGTATATACAGCCCTCTGAGCTGTTTTCTCAACATACCTATATGAGAAATGTGAACAGAGCGATTAGACATTTCCTATTAAATGTAGAACATATATAAAAATAAGCCTCCTTTTAGTTTTCAGGAAAGCTCACCCCTAATTCAAATCTCCTGAAATTGAATGGAAAACTTGTCGGTACTTACTTCAGAAATTGAGATTTTGCTGTTCCTGGATCACCAAGGAGGAGAACATTTATGTCTCCTCTTAGACGATGTTTCCCTTTGACATTCTTTTCTTGGCCTCCAAACATTGCAAGAGCTATTCCAGTCTTAATGTCTTCATGACCATAAATAGATGGAGCTATAGATTTTATAATCTGCACACATTGAAAAATTGGCAGTGTCTCCAAAACTTAAAATTTTGAAGCTTGGAAAAATTCCAGCAATTTAAACTTTAAAGCCATGAATTGCCTACAAATAAATCTCTTAGTTTGATTTTAAAACCATCCCTTTATGCTTGAGACAAGAAATTCCCATCACTTGCATCCTACATTAACAGAGTAACCACTAACCCGTTCTCCAATTCGGGGATCTTTCGAAAGCTTTTCAATTTCTGCTTTATCCTCATCAGTCAGTTTATATGCAGAAAATAAGTCTTGTTTCTTTGTAACGTAGTTAGCTTCAACAACTGTTGCAAAGACTGGAAAGCCATTCTTAGTGTTTAGAGACATATCAAAATTATTTGTGTATGTGCCAGTCACCTCCTGCAATACGATGATCACATTTTAAATTTTACTGTTCCGTAAACTGTCATATCCTCATTAATTTGAAATAAGAATGCTTTTATAAATAAAATGTGAACTTACAATTTCTTCTCCAGGACGTGCACAATCAATGAGATCGTTCAAGAGAATGACTTCTTTGTACCTTGGGAGCCGACCAGCAGGCACAATACTTGGACTTTCTTGAAGTGATAATTTTTGATAGTTCCTATATATTGTCTGTGAAGACACAAACAAGCTCAAACATGAATATACCAAAAAGATGAATCAAGCAAAACCAGAGGCAGAAACAAGATCAAATAGCTTATGATTTTCTTTATGAAGTTCAGACGATAACAGAATATCCTGTAGTAAACATTCCAGGATCTTCTCAAAAGAGGTAGTAATCACTAATAATAGAGTATATCTCAAAATCTACGAACATTACACCAGAAACAACCTATTGTACAATTGAGCAATACTAGTTTCATGCAAACTAATCCAATTCAGCATCAGATTAAAGAGAGCATCCAAGGGAACTGCTAATTCACAACAGCTAACCTGTTCAATGTTAACTGTAAATGGCCCCTTCGACTGGCATTCAGGACAAGAACCTACTTTCACTTCAGAATAAGAGTTCTGAAAGAAAGGCCCTAGCACAGTGCCACATTTATTACAATCATATTTGACTTGCTGCAGTTGAGGGAAAACTCCAGACCTCCTAGTTACCACCCCTCCAATTCGAATCATAGTATTCAAATGCACCTGCCTGAGAGAGGATCGTAAATAAATAAGCCTCAGAAAAACACTCTATAAGGAATGTCCTACTCAGTAAAATAGAAATCAATTGTGCTAGAAAGAAGAGAAAAGGATACCTTATATTACGTATCTGATCATAAACTGGCAGATTTGTAATTCGAACATAGATTTTATCATGAATGTTTCTATAATTTGGATGTAAATTCAACACAACATTTAAAGCCACTTCTTCCATCACTTCAAGCACGGATTGAGGGGCATCAGCTAGCCAGATGGCAATGTTTGGATGTGTAAAGATGAACTGCTTATAATCAATCTCCAAGCTACATTTGTTTGCTGAAGTGAAGACCAGGACACAAAAGGTATCAGGTAAACGTATGGGAAACTAAGAAAATAAGAGTCAATTTGCACTGTTAAATAACTTAAATAAATTTTGTTTAAGATATTCCTTATTTCACACTGATTTTTGTCAGAGTACTTTTATCAAGGTAAAAGTCAAGTTAAGTTTCTTAGGCCTCGCATATTTTGATGGAATGTTCAAGCAACTAGCAAGGTAATTTTAGTGTAGAATATCTACCTCAGCGAGACGAGCCTAAATCACCAAACCATAATTGACTTAGTATGACAAATTACAAAGAATAGAGCAGTTTATACCCACCAGCAACCATCTCATTGATCAGCCGAATATATTCACGTTCACCATTTCCACTTCTTTGGTTCACATAGCTGAGTAAAAACTGTCTGAACTTTTTGGCTATGAAACGCCGAACTTCATCTCGAGTGACCCATTCTCTTAATGTTCCTTGAACATTGTACATTTCATATTCACCCTCTTCGTCTTCTTCCTCCTGTAGATATGATAACCAAGAATATCTTTACAAATCCAGTGACAACAAATTTTCCTCACTCCACGAGGTGCAGGATAACCTCATAGAAACAAACTATAAATTTGAAGATATATGTGCGTGGAAGCATAAAAAGAATGCATTGATATGAAAATGTGAGAACATCTTAAGAGAAACACTGAAAGTGAGTAATTGTAAGCCAAATATACTACATCTCAAGGAAGACACTGAAGAGTAGAAGGTTTTGAACATGTGAAATAACACATTTTAAAAATATAGTCAATGTTTAAAGGATGCCATGAATACTTCTAAAATAGAATCCCCCGATCATGGAGCCTTCATAGTAGATAAAACCATACCAAATGATTGAAATAATTACTCACACAATTCTAAAAACTTGCTTGATATCAATCAACCTATATAATTGAATTGATCTTTTCTGTCTCATGATCTCTTCATTACTATCACCAACAATACAAGTCATATAAATAAAATTGTTCTTTTAGATAGGGCTCAAGAAATCTCCCCTTCTCTAACTCTGTACCATGTCTTTTCACCATAAGAATTGATTCAGATAGTACAATTGGGGAAAAGAAGCCACTTTGGGTGTTAAAATAGTATTGCATCATATTACTTTTGAAATAAGTATACTAGATTTTTCTTTTTTTCTTTTTTAAAGACCTGATACTTGTATTATTGAAAGGGATGCAATTGCCATCCCTTCAAATAGAACATGCTCGGCCATCATTATGACAAAATAGCGGTCTTCCTACCTACCCATGCAAGTAAGGAATCAGGATACCACATGAGTCAATCTAGCTCCTACCTTTAGCTTTTCAAAAATTAAAATCTTCTCCCAGGGAAATCAAGAGAAACGAGCAAACAATGATTGTTAACTCCAAAATCGGGAATGCATCAATTATAATGTGTAGATAACAACCAAATTATTGGTAGATTTAGACTAAGAGAGTGATAAAAGAGAAATGGCCATAGATGCTAACCTCATAAGGCTCCTCTTCAGTTTGGTCAGTAACTGGAGGCTCAACACGTGCCCTTCGTCGTGGCCTAAACTCTATTTCGTCATCCGTGTCTAAATAAAAACACACAAAAATGCAGAAATTATTTTAAAACAATTTAATTTTAAGTAAACAATGCATATTCTGAAACTTGCCAGTTAAAGGGCAAGTTACCTTGATCACGGAGAATCCTGGGAAGCTTTCTGTTCACACTAACACCATGCCTTGCATCAAGCTCAGCCTCTGCTGCACGACGATCAGCCATGATCTCATCATATCCTCTTTCATCTTGGTATTCATCGTCCAAGTCCACAGACTCGTACCGATCTTGGCCTTCTAGACGCTGGTAATCTCTGCAAATAGAAACTATAATGTTATAACTATATTCTTGTTTCCCATTACTAGTCAAAGTGAACAGACTAATCCATTTTTTAATTGAGCTTGAATTGAAAATGAACAGACTCTAAAGTGAACCTACTCCAGAGTCCAATCCCTTTCCCAATTGTGAATTGCTAGCTGGTAATTTTTCAGAAACAAAACAGGAGACTGCACAGACACAGTTCCTGAAGTCAGAGTCTCCAGAGAATGGTTTCATGTCCTCTTTAGATGACAAAGCACTGTCAAAGTCAGATAAAAATGAAGGCATCTTGAATACGAAAACTGCTTCTACCCCAAAGAATGAGTTAGATTGTGGGATCAATCCATTTAATTTGCCTACGAGTGAAAGACGTAATATATCCGAAGATCTTGATCTAGATAAAAAATTATCTGAAGCCAATGTGGAGAAGAAGCTCAGAAGGGGAAAAAGCTTGCTTGAAGAACTTCCCAAAATTACTGATCATGGGACTGGAAATGTAGGAACCTAAGTCACGAGACACGAGGACACGAGACACGGAGGACACGTAAATACGAGTATTCAATACGAAACACAGCGACCTGGAAACAGGACACGGGGGACACGTTTTATATATATTTAAAATATATATATATATATTTTCATATTCACTAAAAAATTTGACATACTTGGCAACAAATCGTTTATCTGTTGCAAATCTTCTAGTTTATATGGAACCATGTTCAACACTGGAGTCATCATGTAGGACAACTTTAGAGTTGAAGAAAGCTAAAGGGAAAGAAAAGTTACTTGACAAAAAGTGCGTTTCGTGGTCTTTGGATGGCTCCCAGAAAGGAGAAATATCTCTGGCTGTGCTTCTAAAACTTCTTAATGAGCCACTTGTCTTACGAAGCAGTAGTCACTTGGAGCAGGTATTGTTCTACTTTTCATTAGATTTAGCTTGTCCTCCTTGTGATTCAACTGTTTTTATGCAGTTGCTGAACATGGTATTGTATTTAATATTCATTAAAAACTTGGTTGTACCCATAACTAAACTACAGTTTTCCAAATGTGTTGGTTGATGCCATCATTTATTTTATGCCATACAGGTCATGGATCTTCTCAATGTGGTTCTCAAGAATGTTGAACTCAAGGATGAATCACATTCTTCATATGGAGAGGATGTTTTGAATATGGGGAAAGAAACTGAAGCTATGCCTGAAATGGTGTCTAATGTGGCTTTAAATACTGAAAGGGATGAATGTTCTACAACCAGACCTGAAACTGAGATTCACAAGAGTGATGTGGAAACTAAAGCAAATGGTGTTTCTGAGGCCTCTATTTTCGGTGTCAACAAGGCTACACATCCACATGACATTTTTTCGCATCTTTCTGAGCGAGAGTTACAAAACATATGTAAACTTCTAGCAAAAGAGGGGTGAGTATCGGTCGCAATTTTATTGTTTGGACGTTCACTGGAAATTTCCAGTGAATTTGTTGCCAAGTATGTCAATATTTATATATATATATTTATTATATATATATTATATTATATATTTAGATATATTTCATTATTCACTAAAAAATATTTGTTGCCAAGTATGTCAAAATTTCCAGGTTTACGGTCTTGAACGATGCACACTTCAAAGGCAAACACCCCGCTCACAGCTCCAGATGACAGCTCCAGACAAAAATAACCCGGAATAGACCAACGCGTAGGCTTTAATTTTTGTTTTTTTCCCAGTACGTATTCAACACGTCAAAATACATTAGGGCAACGTATTCGACAAACCAAATACGCATATGCTACATTTAGGACACGAAGGAAAACGACGAATACGTATTCAAGTTTTCATGACACGGTTAAAATCGTATTTGACACGTATTAGGGCCATTTTCGTGTCCAATACGTAAAATACGGGACACGGGACCCTGGGGGACGTGTCCTGTGACTTAGACAGCTATCTATGTTCAAATTATATTTCTTCACCATGCTATAAACAACAAGACTCCTGAAGAAGTCTTCACTAGCAAAAAGCCTAAAATTAGGCACTTAAGAATATTTGGTTGCCCTGTCTACTTCCATGTCCCAAAATAGAAGAGGACAAGCTAGAAGCTTTAGGTAAGAAAGGTACATTTGTTGATTATTGTGAGAATTCTAAAGCTTGCAGAATATATGTACCAGGGAAAAGAAATATAGAGTTTAGTAGACATATAACACTTTGTGAAGATGAAACTCTTGGAAAGGCAAGAGACACGCCTCTTCCTCCTACTAATGTTGATAGCCAAGATGATGCTTTTGAGATAGAAGAAAATCCTAAACCTAAAGTTGATTCTGTTGATGAACCCATAGAGCCCATGGATCCTTTGGATACTCCTCCATGTGGTCCTCTTGCTAAAAGGAGACCTTTATGGCTTCATGACACCCTTCAAGATGTTGATAAACATGTTGCTCCCAAAGGAACCTTCAGAGAAAGCAAGAAACCATGTCGGTTCCAAGTATATGTTGTAGCCATGAGCAACATTATTCAAGTTGAACCATGCACTTTTGAAGAAGCTGTGTAAGTTCAAGTGTGGAAAGATGCAATGGTTAAAGAATATGAGTCCATCATTCATAATGATGTACGGGAAGTGGTTCCAAGACCCCAAGGTAAATTTGTTGTGTCTTCTAAATGGTTGTATAAAATTAAACATGGTGTTGATGGTAATATTAAAAAATATAATGCTAAATTTGTGGCTAGAGGTTTCTCTCAGAAAGAGGGAATAGACTATGATGAGATCTTTGCACAAGTTGCCCGTTATACAGCCATTCAAGCCATTGTGGCTCTAGTTGCGAGCCAAGGATGGTCTCTTCACCAAATGGATGCAAAGACTGCTTTTTTGCATGGCTACCTCAAGGAAGAAGTATTTGTGGAGCAACCACAAGGCTTTGAAGTACATGACCAAAAAACTCGTGTGTAGACTGAAAAAAGCCCTCTATAGTTTGAAGCAAGCTCCAAGAGCTTGGTATGCCCGCATTGATAGCTTCTTGATGAAGCTTGGTTTTAGTAGAAGTAATGTTGATCCAAATCTTTACTTCAAGACAATCCAAGGTATGCCTTTGATTTTGGTACTATATGTTGATTTATTTATGACCGACAGTGAACCTCTTATTCTCCAGTGTGTGAGGGAGTTAGCATCCGAATTTTAAATGAAAGATCTTCACTTAATGCACTACTTTCTAGGACTTGAAGTATGGCAAAAACCTGGTGAGATTTTCCTTGAAAACCTGGTGAGATTTTCCTTTTTCAAGGAAAATATGTTGTCAAGCTCCTTGAAAGATTTGGTATGATAGAATGTAAATCCATGAATACTCCAATGGAGATGAACTCCAAGAAGCTATGTGGTGAAGTTGTAAGTCCTAATTTGGCAAATCCTTCCGAGTATCGTCAACTAATTGGGGCATTGATGTTCTTAGTGAACACTAGACCAAACATATGTTTTGCAGTCAATACTCTGAGCCAATATATGATTATACCATCTCATTCACACTAGATTGCAGCAAAGCATGTGCTGAAATACCTGCATGGGACCTATTGACCACTCTGTGTCAACTACCCTATAGCAGTACACTTTTCTCGCAAAGGGATTCCATCATGTTCGGGCATTCAGATCATCCAAGACTCGTCATTAGTCTATCAGAGTTATAAACCCATTCTACAGTTTGTAATGTAAATGATCTTAGTAAGACCACAAATGTATGTAACAACCTAGGTAAGCCTATTATTTTGGTGACGATTTCCAACCTAGGATGTTTTTTCGTCTCACTAATTCATCTGTGTTTCTAAACACAGATGATCGGCAAAGTTTTTCCCTCTAGCCTCACCCCAAAGCTAGGATGGATTTTGTCGTCAAGATCTTAGGTGACTCCTCGTGTGCTAATCAAGTCTTTTGTAAAAATGATTTGGAAATAATTCTAGCTAATTGGCTAAATTATTTTATTACTAATCACTTGGCCTACTAGATCATATTGAGTCGTAAAATTTGGTAAAATAATTGAGGGTCTATAATGAATGGGTTTTCCCCCTTTGAGGGTTGAAATATAATTATCTTATGTAAATAATATTTTAGCACCATGGTTAAAATATTAGAGGGTTGGAAAATTCATTAATCCCCTCGTGTATTAATTAATTAATTTTCTGGCAAAAATAAATTAAAATCCTAAGCCATAAATTTAATTAATTGGAGTCAAAATTAAAATCCTAAGGAAAATAAATTCTTCGAAAGGAAAAATTCGTGGGTCTTAGAGAAATTGATTTTTGGACGTCTCCAACAAAGGGAATAATGAAAATTTCAAAAAAAATTGAACCCTTGGGCCTTGGTGGTTAAGTCAAAATCATTTTTTTTTAGGTTTGAACTAATTAAAAATGAATTAAAGGAAAAATTTGAAAATTCCTCAAAAATAAAGATTTTCGACAGTGGTGATTGAAAGATAATCAAAAGGGGGAGAGCTTGCAACTATGGCGATCGTTAGGGTTTAGGAGATGAACTAGGGCTCCGCCTTGGCAGCGTCTGTTACAGGCCTGGAGAACCACAAATCTCGACTGGCAGCACTGTTTCGAAAGGGGCGACTGCTGTCGGACTGGATAGGCGCAGAGGGGTCCAGTGGGACCCCTACTTTCAAGCAGGTTATCCTGCAGAAACGACATCAGAACATGAAAGAAGGAGTCAGAATTGAGGGTCAGAATAGCTTATTGCTGAACAGCAGAGACAAAAAGGAGAAGACACCAATGATGTCTGACAAGACTGTTTTTTCTGCAGAAGTCAAGAACACAGAGGAGCAGAATAGGGGAAGCAACCAAGACAACACCTCTGCAAAGTATCAGCCCTCAGGAACGGAGGAAGCTGAACCTCAAGCAGACAAAGTGCAAAAAGACAAAAGTAAGAACCAACCGGAGAAGGAGGGGGAGTCCAGCACGCTACCCAACAGCAACCAGGTAACTAGTAGTGCTTGTAAGCCAAAGAAAACAGACAGTCTACGGGTGACAATTTTTGACCCGGAAATCCAGACCTATAGGGAGCACATGGCTGAACATGCCATCATTTGCAAATTTATGGGAATCTGGCCAACTGAGAGGACTCTTTGCCAATGGATAAGACAGTTGTGGAAACCAAAAGGAGATGTGCAGTTACATCTAGGGGCAAGGGGGTTCTTCGCTGTTGTCTTTACCAGTCTTCAAGATAAAGACAAGGTTTTCGAGGGTGGCCCATATTTCCTAGCTTCAGCAGGCTTATACATGAGACCCTGGAAGCCGAACTTCGTCCCGGAAAAGGAATCTTTCACTCAAGTCCCGGTCTGGATAAGACTCTTCTCTCTCCCGATAGATTACTGGGGGTTGAATGCTTTAAAGCAAATAGGGGATAAGCTAGGAACGTTTGTCAAAGCTTCGGAGGCAACCTTGCAGAAAAGATATACTTCATATGCAAGAATCTGTGTAGAGATGGATGTGTCAGGAGCACTTCACGAAGGGGTATGGCTGGAGTACAAGGATGAAGAGTATTTTCAAGCGTTAGATTATGAACAAATACCCTTCAGGTGTCGTAAATGTCATGAGCATGGACATCTGATAAGGGACTGTCCTTTGAACAGAAAGGAGGCAGAAGAAGACAAAACCCAGAACAACAAAGACAAAAACAACTTTATCAAACCAAAGTATAGGCAGAGGGCCAACAGAAGAAGGAATAACAGAGGAGACACAAGGAAAAACCTCTTCAGTAATCCTTTTGAGTATCTGGACCTGGAGACTAACTCGGAGGGAAAAAAGAACACCACTGATAAGGAGGCAGAGCAAGAAGGACAGGAACAACCCCTAGTGGAAGGTAAAGAGACAGGAAATCCCAGTGATGAAGTCCACATGCAGGATAGAACAGAGGAGTCGGACTACGAAACAGAGATGTTAACCAGTGAAGCGGGAAGTGAGGATCAGGAGCTAGAGGATACACTAGCAATGGAAGGTTTAGACCTAACAGCACTTGTAGACAGATGGAAAGCCAACGGGATTGAAGCAGTACCGGAGGAAGAGATAAGGAAGGTCAAGGACCTCTTCATAGCACAGCAGAAGGCAATCATAGAGAAACAGAAGTACAAACCAGGCATCATCAAAGGAGGCAACCTTCAACACAAAGCATCACTAGGCAAAATCTCTGGTTCAGTACACAAACGCCGCAGAGGCCGCAAATCAAATGGAGAACACCTGCAGGAGCTTGGAGAGATCTTGATCAATGCAGGTCAGATAAAGCAGTTAAGTGAGTATCCGTCCTTCCTAAAAATTAGTTAATTATGAAGATTGTGTCTTGGAACGCAAGAGGGATGAATAGCCAAGATAAACAAAGGCTACTAAAGAGGCAGATGGAAAAAAATAATCCAGATATGTTGTTTTTACAAGAAACAAAGTGCAATAAAGGTCTCATAGAAAAGCTACGAGTCAAATTAGGAAGATACTTTGAAGTCCTAGAGATAGAAAGCAAAGGGCGCGAAGGAGGCTTAGCGACCTTTTGGGATACCAGGAGATATCAGGTCGTCACAGCTGAAGCCAGCAAGAACTACTTGGCCATGGAGGTGCAACCTACAGGTAACTCTTCCTCTTTCCTTTGCATCAATATCTACAGTCCTCAGAAGTTAGAAGATAAACTTGTCTTCCTAGAATCCTTAAACAAATTCATGGAAAGACACCCTAATGCAAACTTTATCCTGGGAGGGGACTTCAACATGATCACCTCCCTACTGGAGAAAAAAGGAGGGCTCCGGAAGCTTAATAGGGATGGAGAGCATTTTAAAGACTTTATTGATAACGCTAGATTAGTGGATGTTTACCCCAAACATGGTAAGTTCACCTGGAACAACCGAAGGGGGGGTGAAAGGCTGATTTCTTCAAGACTGGACCGCTTTCTAGTTTCGGAGAACTTATTATTAGATGGAAAGGTCATAGAGTCAAACATACTTCCTAGTGGAGGATCGGACCACTGGCCGATCTCTCTCATGGTCGAGATTCCAGGAACCCCCAGGAACAAACCCTTCAGATTCGAAAAGTTTTGGATCGAACACCCTAACTTCCTCACCATGGTGGAAAAGTGGTGGTCAGAACCTTTAGACGAAGAAGGATCCAAAATGTTCAATCTGCAAAAAAAACTAAAAAACATCAAATTGAAATTAAAGGACTGGAACAAAACAGTTTTTGGAAATATATTTCAGGAAAAAGCAATCATTGAACAAAAACTGGAACAAATTCACAAGGACGGGGTGGCAGGCTGCAGAGATGAGGAATCTTGCGCACAAGAGAAAGAGCTCACTCAACAATGGCACAATAGATGTAAGCAGGAAGAGTCCTTATGGAAGCAGAAATCTCGAATTCTGTGGCTAAAGGAAGGTGAGCAAAATACTAAATTCTTCCATAGATCAGCCATGGATTACAGAAGTGCTAATAAAATCCTAGAACTGAAGAATAGTGAAGGTGATATCCTCAGAAATCATAGTGATATATCGGCTTTACTTTCGAATCACTTTAGCCGCATAGCGCAAGAACCGGGGATCAACAGGGAGGCAGCCATTCAAGAAATAACCAATGCCATTCCCAACTCAATTACAGAGGAGCAGAACTGGGCCCTAAGAAAAACTATCACTATGGAAGAGGTCGAGGAAGCAGTCAGGAACATGCCTAATGACAAAGCGCCAGGGCCGGATGGATTCACCATCAACTTCTACAAAGCCTGCTGGAAAATTGTCAAGCACGACATTTGGGAGATTGTGGAAGACTCAAGAAGATCTAAAACTATCCTTAAATCTCTCAATTCAACCTTCATTGCTCTTGTTCCCAAAGTAGAGGAGGCCAACACTCCGGAAAAGTTCAGACCAATTGCCCTCTGCAATGTCATATACAAGATCATATCAAAAGTAATTGCCAACAGGTTAAAGATGATCCTCCCGGGCATCATATCGCAAGAACAGTCAGGCTACGTGGAAGAAAGGCAGATTCTAGACAACATTTTGCTAGCCCAGGAGATGATTCACTCTCTTCATTCAAGGAAAGAAGCTGGAATGCTAATGCAGTTAGACCTATCCAAAGCTTATGACAAGGTAAGTTGGACTTACCTGGAAGCAGTTTTAGAAGCTTTTGGATTCAGCAAGCCATGGATCAAATGGATTTTAGCGCTTATTAAATCTCCTAGATACTCTATTCTAGTGAATGGAACTCCTTCAGCGCCCTTCAGCCCATCAAGAGGAATAAGACAAGGGGACCCTTTATCCCCTTTTTTGTTTGTCATTTTAATGGAAGGCCTAAGCAGATTAATTGCAAAGAGGAAAGCAGATGGCCAAATCAAAGGTTTACAGCCTATCAGATCATGTCCTGCAACCACGCATCAACAATTTGTGGATGATACCATGTTACACGGCACCCCCACAGTGAAAGAAGCCATAGAGTACAGAGATATTCTCCATCTCTTTAGCAAAGCCTCGGGCATGGAGATAAACTTCTCCAAATCAACCATTTTCTTCTTCAACACTCATCAGGCTGTCCAATCTCATCTCTCCAGACTGCTGGGGTTTAGAATTGGCTCCTTACCTTCCAGATATCTAGGAGCCCCCCTCACCCTTAAACCATGGCAAAAGGCTCATTGGGAGAAAGTCCTGGCCAACATGGAAAGGAGATGCAAACATTGGACAAACAGGGCCCTGAATTTTGCAGGCAGATTAGTTCTTACGAAAGCGATCTTGCAGGCCATCCCCCAGTACATGCTTTCGATCCTACCAGCTCCGAAAGGCATCTTAGATCAAATAAGAACTATCCAGCGTTCTTTCCTATGGAGTGGAAATAGTGAGAAGAGGAAGTGGTCGTTGGTGGCCTGGAAGAAACTGTGTAGACCAAAGAACAGGGGAGGCCTGAACCTGGTGGATCCCTTAGTGGTTAACAGAGTCTGCGGAGCCAAAATTTGGTGGAAGTGGATCTCGAACACTACCCTTCCATGGGCCACTCTTTGGAAGGAAAAGTACAGGTCGATTGGTTGCAATCTTGATCTTATAAGAATGCAGGAAACCCCCAATGGATCTCCTATATGGAATCATGCTCAAGCTAACAGAAGCATTGTCCAGGATCACAGCTTCTGGGAAATGAGGAATGGAACTCAAGCTCTCTTCTGGGAGGATGCCTGGCAGCAATCCCCGAAATTAGACACCCCTATCCTCCAACCTTTAAAGCTAATAAACCATACTGAGGGCCATATCAGAGTCAACCATTATTGGGACCCATCCAGTGAAGACTCGGAGTGGAGAGAGTGGAAAGTTTTTAACCCAGCCCACAACGAAGTACCACAAGAAGCCATTCAAGTTTTAAACCAACAAATCCTCAAAAGAAAGATTAGAATAGCTGCTGAAAATGACAAGCTCAGGTGGGGACCGAAAGGTAATGGGGAGTTCTCGCTTAAAGAAGCAAGGAGCATCATAGAAAGAGAAGAACAGCCCGACACTGTGCCCTGGGCCGACAAAGTCTGGGACAATTTTCAATGGCCGAAAATAAGAACTTTTCTATGGCTTCTTATGCAGAAGAAAACTCTAACTTGGGAGAACCTTCTGAGAAAAGGATTTCAGGGACCTTCGAGATGCCCTATGTGCCTGCAGGAGGAGGAAACGATGAATCACCTTTTCAACTCCTGTGAGTGGGCGTCCCAGCTTTGGCTATGGATGGAAGCAATACTGGAAGATTCGGATCGGAACAGGGACTCCATTCAGGGTTCTATAACCAACTGGAGAAGGAATTTCTCTAGGATTAACAGAGTGGACAGCATATGGAAATGCACCCCGGGGTTCATAACTTGGACAATATGGAAAGAGAGGAATCGACGAATATTCACAGAAGAGATCCGTAACATTGATTGTGCAAAAGAATCCATAATTATCAATATCAAACAGCTGGTACAGGCTAAATGCAAAATTGATTCAAATGATAAACCTACGGGACAGGACTTACGCATTTTAAAGAAATTTCAACTGGAAGCCTCCAGCATTCTACCTTCCGGGGGAAACAGAGCTCATCCCTCTTCACAGCTTCACAGTTGGCAACAACCACCGGAAGACTGCCTCAAATTGAATTTTGATGGAGCTTCGAGGGGTAACCCAAGAATAGCAGGAATCGGAGGCGCCATCAGAAATCATAAGGGAGATATTGTCCACATCTATTGCAGGTCGTTGGGGGAATGCACGAACAATGAAGCTGAATTCGCCGCACTGGAGCAAGGCCTAAAGATTCTCAGATCCTTTAGACAAGGAAATATCATAGTGGAGGGGGACTCTTCTTTGGCAATCTCTGCGGCAAAACGCCTTCAAGCAGGAACCCACACCAGTAAAGTAACCAAACATTGGAGACTGGCTAAGGCCACTGAGAGTATAGAAGAATTGGTAGCAAATTTGAGAGGCATTATCTTTCAATCAGTCAGAAGAAAGGCAAATGGTTTGGCTGACTTCTTGGCAAACCACGGTGCTGACACACCGCACCTCATCACGAACAGCTGTTGGCAGGACGTGACCTGCCCAATCCTCAAGGTAACATGTGCACAGCTGGCAGAGAAGGACTCTATCCAAGCCGATTCATCCTAAGGGGTAACGGTTCCAGGATCAGGCACCGGAATGGGGAGATTATCGGCATCAGCAGTAATCATCACCACAACAATGGAATGACAGGACGACTAGGACAGGGGATTTCCCTGCGGCGGCATGCCAGCACAAAGATCGATCATTACAGTTCAATTTATCGAACCAACTGCATCAGCAATGTCCAAATCAGAACATTTGGCAGGTACTCGCATGGCAAGGCACCTACAGCGTTAATGTCAACCCACAAAGAAGTAGAGTGGATCGAAGCTCAGCACAGGAGGGACTGTCATGCTGAAAAACAGAGTACTTCTGCCACATCCAATAACCGTAACAATCGATCTACCGTAAAGCACACTTCGCATAAAGGTAATCAAGTTATGAGCAGCCACTCCCTCTATCATTTAGCCTGCAATGGCCTCGCCTGTGCGAACCTAACTCCTATTTATGGCATCTGTACCCCAATCTTGAGCGGGACAAAGGCCATCCTCAGGCGATCTCATAATCGGAGCAGCTATAAAATAAGAATTCTCGCCCCTGTCTTTCCCACAACCTATCCAGAAAGGGTAAAGAACAAGTTTGCAATCGATAATTGCTGCAGTGGGAGAAAGTACAGAGAGACAATCATGGACGCGGGTGGCAGTCGCTGCGCTGCAGCTAATCAGGACCTCTCTGAGGCACAGAGAGGGTATGAAACCTGAGCTACTGCCAAGCACAAGCGTAAGGTGGTGGAGCTGGAAGCCAAGGTCAAGCAGGAAGAGAAAGGACGCACGGAGGAGGATATTGCTGCGGAAGTTGACTGGATGAAAGATCCGGGCACCCCTTCTAAGAGGGCCACTCAGTTTGTGAGGACCAAAGCGGAGAGTTGGCGCACAAAAATGCTCATTGCCAAAGCGCTGGAGTCAGTGGAAAAGGAGAGGCAGAATGTGGTTACCGAAGTGAACCTGACGGAAGCACAGATGGCCAAGATCCTCGACTACAACAATTCGCTGGACAGCCGCATTACCAAGGTGCAGGATGCCATTCATATCGTCGACCGCAAGCTTACTCTGTTAATTCAGCTGCTGAAAGACACTATCAACCATGGCCCTGGTACCCCTCAGCCCACCACTGCGACTGGGCAGGGTGAAAATTCGTTGGCAGCGATGCAAGCGAGGGTGGACACCCATGTCAAACAGATGGGCCTGGACATCATCGGTCAGATGGGCAAGTTCATCTAATCTTGGCTCCTGTTTCTTCTGCTCTTTGTGGCCCTTTCTATGTGTTCTCGGTCCTTTTTGGCCTTTTCTTGGAATACCTCTGTCAATGTCTCGGTC
Organism: Pinus taeda; assembly: GCA_000404065.3. NCBI lineage: Eukaryota > Viridiplantae > Streptophyta > Pinopsida > Pinales > Pinaceae > Pinus > Pinus taeda. Next base: position 212,254 of record APFE031311154.1, on the reverse strand, counting down.
TGTAATGTCTCGGCAAGTTTCGAAGTTTAAGAATAAGATCAGCCAGAGCCGCCCTGCGTGGTGTGCTTCAGGCAATTTAGTCATGGTGGTTAGCTCTTCCCTGCTCACGATCTGCCACGGCAGATGTTTTGTACTTTATTTTGTTATATAATATAATACTCTGACTTACAAAAAAAAAAAAGAAAGATAATCAAATATTTATCAACGATCGAGATTACTCTGACAGAAATCAAGCCAACTAGCCATTTGGAGAATTTATCTATAAATTAAAAGCCATTTGCTTCTCAAAGAATCCGATCTGTGAATCGTGTACTAGCTCTCGAAGCTCTCTTGTAAATTTTTTGGAATAATAATAAAGCAAAATTCTTTGGGGTTTTCATTGATGGTGGTGTTTCTCTCCTACTTCTTATGGTAATACTGTTCCTAATGCTCTGCTGAATAATATTTTATAAGTTGTTAATCATTAGCCTTCATGGAATAACTTATTGCATAGGTATATTGCATAGGTTATCGGATCTAAGGTAGCATTTTAATTCAATTGAATTAGTAGGTATCTCTAATTCTTAAGGATTATATTGTCATTTTATGTCTCTATCGATTTAATAACTTGATCTTGAGTGCGCAGAGATGTTTTATTTGAAATCTTGGGCGTGAGGGAGAGTCTTTAGTTGGACCAGCCAACTCCCAAGACATAAGAACTGGAAAGTCTTCCTCATTGAATCCCAAGACTTATTTAATGAAGATTTTCTTGTAGGGTTTCTTGGCTAGTGCCTTATTTATATCTTAAAATCCTTTATATATCGTGTTTATTTGATAAGATCTAGCTAAGAAGAGATTATTTCTATTGGTCGAGGAGCGGAGTCGGACTCATACTCTTCAAATCCAATAGATTTTTATTCTATTTGTATAGATTTGAAACTTTTGTAAAATAATTTCTAACTTTCAGAGTTCTGGGAATTTTTTTAAATTTTGTAGATATTGGGTTTTGGGTATTATCTTATTTTTCACTTGTGTAGGTAAACATTTGAGCTTATTCAAGGAAAATTTTGAGGTTTGAGATAGATCTAGGCCCTAGAGGGCAAAACCTTGTCTCAAATTTTGTTTGCAAGGCTAAATAGTACAAGATAATTCAATGAAAAATAAGATCTGGAGTTGACAAAATTTCTTTTTGTGAGATTGGGCAAAAATATGAGACCTTGAAGCCTAACGCAAGCCCTTTTTCGCCTCCTAAATTGGGTTGCATTGGCCTCAAGCACTGATGTAAGCCCTCATCTTCCCTTGGCCCTCCTTGTCGCGGCCTCTAAGACCTCTCTCATCCAAATGGAGGCTTATTTTGCCCCCCTATTTCCTTGTTGTGTTGGCTTCATTGAGCCTTGTTTCATCTCTGTGGGTGAGTAGTTAATTTTCTTGGCTTCTACTGTTGAATTTTGCAGAAAAGATTGGACAAAGGTTTATTTCTGCAGGTGGTGTATCACTGGAGAAGCTTGGCAAATAATTTCAAGGCCTAAGGCCTAAGGTTTCGATTCCTAAACCCTTGATTATCTCACTGTTTACTATAACCAGCCAATCACTTCAAAACAGTGACTTGCAATAAACACATTGACAAGGCAATCACATAAATTACATAAGCATAAATTGGCATGAATCTATAATCTCTAGTGACTGTCACATGTTTCCTGAAGTCTGATCATAACAGTAATTTGCATCATCATTTTGGGTATATTTAAGGAGATAGTTAATTTAGGATTGTTTGACACATTTGGCATTGATTTGGCATCTGCTGTCCTAAATATAATCTCTGTAGTCTGATCATAACAGTAATTTGCATCATCATTTTGGGTATATTCAAGGAGATAGTTAATTTAGGATTGTGTGACACATTTGGCATTGATTTGGCATCTGCTGTCCTAAATATAATCTCTGGTATAAAAGTGCAAAGCACACTGAAGGGTTGGTACATCTATTGCAGTAGTCATTTGTGCCTGCAATATTTTCAAATCTATCTACCCTAGGAATTTCATCTAATTGCTGCTCACAATACTTACTGTGGCATCTTACTATGTTTGGTCATCAGAGCTTGTACCTTTTAAATGGCGCTAGTTACTATTTATTACTTTGCAAAATAAAGATTATCCTAGGAAAAAGTAATACGGCTAATGGTCTATGATACGACATTGTGATCTGGAATGTGATTGCATAGGCTTGTATTTCTTGACAGCAGCATCTTCTGAAGTCTGGTGCATTTATTAACTGATCATTCGATAACTTGATTGCTTTGGGATTGACTTATTTTGTTAGCAAATTAACTTATCATTGTACTTGTGCTTAGATCTCATTGACTGATATATCCTTGGCAGTAGGATGCAATTGTCCATCTATTAAAGGCAATGGACTGATCTAAGTGTCATTTATGCTCCTTTTGGATGTCATTACACTGTGAAGCACTAATCTTGTCTTGAATCTTGTATTCCCTCATTCCTGCACCATTGCATTTTTTTATAGCTCTAGCATCTCATGAAGAACATAGTTACAGCATTTCACTGATAATGGGATCCTTGCATTTGTAGCTTATCTTTTGCATCTTCAACCTAACTTGGCATGCATTGCATTCTCTAACTCATTTTTATTAAGCATCACTTGTTATCTTCTAACTTGATAAACCATTTATTCTGCAAGTTAGTTTCTTTAAGCATTGAACTGAAGCCATTGGTCTCATAACTTTAAAACTAAATAGTCTGTTGTACCTCTGAGATGATAATGGTCAGCTATCATGCCAGAGCATCTAAGATAATTGTTTTGGGGGTTTTGTTTTAATTTGGAGGACCAATGAATGAAACAGATGTAATACTGTAATGCCTAACCTTTTGAATAATATTAATAACAAAGCAGAGCGCTGCTATAAAATTTCACAAAGTGATATAGCTTGTATGGTGGTGAGCACAAACAAAGAAATAATATGATTATCACAATTTTCAAACTGAAAATTAAATAATCATAAGTATGAAAACCTCTAAACAATGTTCAGAAGGTTCAAGAGAATACGCTTATGCTTACAAAAGATGTTGATGATTTATTGATTCAAATGGAATTAATTAAACAGACAATGCATTAATTCATTTTCTTTATAGATTATCACTTTAGAAGCTTATAGGAATAGATTGAAACTCAATTATTCCTACCTAGTTATCTCTATAAGACATAAGAATATGAAGAAAAACATAATGAGTAATACTGGAAAAACTTACAGGAAACACAAATTGTGTAAAACAAAGTTCAGAATCTTTTGCTTTGTATTAAGGTTCCAGAAAAGTCAAGTACATCAAATGTTTAGAAATGCTTCATCAAGGGCCTCGAAACCTTAGGCCTTAGGCCTTGAAATTATTTATACAATCAGGACATGATTCAATGTTATGTGTGATTTTAGCACTAGAAATGATATTAAACATCTTATATATTAGTTTTTTATCATATTTATGTCAATGTATTTATTTTATGTTGTAGATGGTTTAGATATTAAAAAAATTGAAAAAAAAATGAATAATTTTGTACCAAATGATTTTTTCCCAATTATTTCCTGATAATTACGATTTTTTCCGATTTTTCCCTCGCGCCGATATTATCCCGATAACGATTAATGCAACATTGATCTTGACTCCATTAAGCCCAAGCAATAAGGCACTGATCCTCGTATCCCTTTGGTAGTCAAATTTCCCTCCCTTTTCTTCACATTTCCCAATTCTAGGCCTAACCCCAAAAGGTCTCCTAGGGCATCACACGAAATCTTTTAGAGCCATCCAAACACCTTGAAAATTGATCCACAATTGCGTTGGTGTCTTCTCAAGGGGTCCTCCAAATTTGAGCACAATCTGACGATGAAATCTTGAGATATCGCAAGCCCTGGCTCGAGGATCATTTCTCTCCCTAGGTTGATTTTGGGTTAGTGTCCTCACTTGGATCATTACATTCAAATTTCAAAAGAAAATTAGTTCTTTGAACCTATTCTCTTCCCTAATTAGGTCAAGACCCTCTTTGGTCGATCAACTTCATAACCCTTGACCTACTTTGGGTCCATCTGGGTTCTTTGTGGTCTCACAACTTTATAACTCAAATTCCACAAGGACTACATAGAATCCGTTTCTCCATAAGGATCCTTAAGTCTAGGAAGCCCCTTGTCAAGGCATACCCTCCAACCCTAGGCCAAGGTATCCTCATAGCCCTTCTTAGAGAGCCCATCACCTAGCTTCTCAAGCAAGTAAGCTATTTAATTAGGCTTTAAGAATCACTCCTTGTCCAATCTTTGATCCATTCATCATTGTGATTCCTCTTATCGGGTCTCCTCCCATAGGTGAAAATTCGTAAAGAGCAGGGAGACTTAGCTGAGGTGACATTGGGCTATTGCTCCATTGTTGCCCCTTCGCCTAGTAGTTGCTCAATATGATCCCCTCCTAGGACCCCTGCTAGTTTGAGCAGTAGCAGTGTCCATCCTAAAATTGTAAGCCAGTAGGGGAGATCCCATGAGACTAGGGTTGAAGATTAACCCCCCAATTAAGGTAAGGGAACAAGACTATAGTCAATACCCCGCTTCCTCCTTCCAAGTCACCCAATAATCCATACCCAAGTGTGCCCAAGAAAAACAAGCATAAGCACCCAATTACATAATGAAAAAATCATACCTTTAAGATTGGATGGTCCACCTTCAAACATACGATCTCGACAGATGGGCGAGGGGACATATGACTGGCTTAGGGAGCAGAGACATCTGGCACAACATCGGCTACACTAGTGGTTGTCGAGGGGCTTCTGGCTGCTAGCTGAAGACAAATATAAGGGAAAAATTCTCCTATGGGGTCACCCACTGGTGGTGGGTACCAATGCCTACATTAGATCCTATTGCCTTAGACAGCCATGAGATGAAAGAAGCTAGAGCACAAAGGATCATCTTGGATGGGGTAAAAGATCACTTGATTCCATTTGTTCAAGAAGAAGACAACGAAGAAAATGCGGGATGCACTTACAAAATTGTACTAGAGTGACAACCAGAACCGAAAGATGGTACTAAGGGACAAGCTTCACAGCACTAGGATTCCCAAGGGAGAGAGCATGACTTCTTACCTTACCAAGCTCACACAAGTGTGAGATAAGATGGCAGCGGTAGGGAAGACAGTCCTCCATTCTGAACTGGTGCGTATAGCCTTAAATGGCTTTAGAAAGTAGTGGGATGTATTTGTAAAATGCATCGTGGGATGAGAGCATCTTCCCACATAGGAAAGGCGCGTGGGATGATTTCATACAAGAAGAGATCCGAGAAGGACCTCAACGTGGAGATCAAAAGAAGAAGAGTGGGGAGGAAGAGAACCTAGCTCTAGCATCCAAGAGCAAGGGAAAGGCCAAGAAGGGCTCCACTGAAGGAGCTACCTTGTGGGGCAGGAAAAAGAATTTTGATGTTAGCAAAGTGAAATGATTTGCTTGTCACCAGTTAGGGCATTTTGTCAGCCAGTGCCCTAACAAGAAAAAGGGAAAACAAAAGAAGCAGGTCGATGCTATAGCTGAGATGAATGATTTTGCCGCCAGATTTGAGGATGAGTTTTCACTCATCGTGAGTCTCTCTAGTTCAATGGCCACCAACGTGTGGTACATTGATAGTGGCGCTTCATGTCACATGACTAGAGTGCAAGACTACTTCACTAATCTAAGCACAGTTTAGAGTTCCACATTGAAATTGGTGACAATGCCAAGTACAGGCCAGTACGCAGTGGAATTATCAAGTTTCAAAAGGAGTTCGAGAAGCTTCTATTGGTGAAGGATGTGTTGTATGTTCCAAGATTAAAGAAGAATTTGATCTTTGTTTAAGCCTTGGAGAACAAGGGTTATCTAGTGACTTTCTGAGATGGGAAGTTGTATATTTGTCTCAAGGGTTCCAGCTTCAACATAATAAAGGTGCTTGGTGTTAGTTTTTGTAGCATCGGACAAGTGTTCTAGTCTCGATTTGTGTCTAAGAGACTAAGGAACACAAGATCTCCAAAACCCAGAAAACGTTTCAGGAGAAAACACCAAGAGACCACTCAATTAAATTAATTGATCAATAATTAAAAAATGTCTAAGTCTAACTTAGGGAAATCGATTAATTAAAGGGAATTAATTGAGGATGATCGAGAATGCTTTAAAGACTAGCATGGATCAAGTCTAGATGATCTTAGTAGTTGATGAAGATTAATCATGGTCGTTGAAGCTCCAACAAGAAATTATAAGAGCAAATCGATGGGATGAGGAGAAGACACAAGTGAGGGAGCAAAACATCCATGCAGTGCAAATTTCCTAGTGCACAGTGATTCAATGAGGGAAGAATTTGAGCCAGTGGAGGAGCATCAATGATTAAGCGAGCAACCAAGAGAATTTCCAAAAGAATTCTCAAGCGGTTTTCCAGTTTCCAGCGTCAAGGAAGGAAGGCAAAATTTCCCAACAAAGAGGCCAAGTTCTGAATTGTGAGTTACCTACTTGCCAGAGTGAATTGCCCAAAGAGGTTTGATTTAGTGCCTGGATCTATCACCAAGAGGCCTAGCGAATTGTTTCCAAAGGCAAATACAAGCAGGACAACTCATCTGGATAGGTTTCCAGGGAAGATCGACTTCAACAATAGCAACAGTGTGTACTTCTAGACTCGTTGAGCGAATTTGCCTAGTGAGTGCCAGATTGAGTTGGGGAGAGGGAAAAATAATTTTCCCAGCTGAGATATAATTTTGGAGCTGAGCTAGGGAGGCTAGCAGTTGTAATTCTCATAATTGTTGCATAATAAAAAAAACCCTCATCTATTGCACCAGTTTTCCCTTAAAGGTGTTTCCAGTGACATTAGTCCAAAATAACTGTCAATTGTGTGCATGAATTTCTCAGTTCCAGTTTTATTTTCTGCGGCATTTTATTTGTGAAGATTGCAGTAGTGAGTTATTTGTTATTTACCTTTAAAATCAATTAACATAAGACAAATAAACTACATCAATTAGAAGAATAGTTTCCAGTTTATTGCAATCGTGGATTTTTCATATGGTATCAGAGCATGTTTGATCAGATCTGAAGCTCAGAGGTCAGACGATGTGAGATTGTGCAGTTTTTCAGTGGTAGATCTAAAACTCTTTTTCTATATCTACGTAGGCCAGCCAGGCAGTACGTATAGCAGAGAGGTTGACTTTGATTTCTAGATCCAGACTGGTGGAAAAGTGTGAATTGCCTTAGATTTGTAGCAGCCAAAATAGTGGATTTGCCAAAAAGAGGGCATCGGTGGGCAGATTAGTGATTTTGCAGATCTGGGTACAAAGGTTTGCAACAGGTGTTGCAGTTTCAAATCTGCGCAGGTCAAGAAGAGAGAAGCACACTGAAGAGAGGAGATTTCCATATTTTCTAAGATTTCCAATTGCAGTATGCAATAGAAGGCTTGTCAGTCCAGCTAGTGTGAGTTGTTGGAGAAGAATTTTCAGAGGCATGCAGATCTACGCATTCCAGAGAGGGGTGCAAGTAGCAGAAGAGAAGCCAACAGGAAAGAGGAGGTTTCCAGGCTTAACCTCCAATTTATTTTAGTTTCACAAAGATGGCCACAATAGGACTCAGGGATCAAGATAGACTAGACGGAGCCTCCAACTTTGGCGTATGGAAGGCTAGAATGTCGTTCCTGTTAGATGTGTATGGTCTGAAGGAGTATGCGGAGAACACTATTCCCATACCTACAGATGCTCAACAATAAGGAACGTACAAGAAAGAAATGGCCAAGGCTAAGAGGATGATCCTAGACAGGGTTCAGGATCATATCGTTCTGCATGTTGCTACATTAAACACAGCAAAGGAAATGTGGGATGTCGTAGTCAAGCTGTATGAGAATCCATCAAAGAATCAGAAGATGATTCTCAAGAAAAAGTTGAGGACCACTAGAATGCGGAAGGGAGAAGGCGTTACACCATACCTCACCAGGTTTCAAGATGTCAAAGATGAACTTGCAGTCGTTGGAGAAAAACCATCAGATAGCGAGCTAGTCATAACAGCTCTCAATGGTTCACCAAGGAATGGCATATTTTCGTCGAAGTTATTTATGGGCAAGATATGCTACCTGGATGGGATCGTCTACGGAGTGACTTCACTCAAGAGGAGTTGAGGCTCAGTCTTGCGAATGATTCTACCAATAGCAGTAGCAAGGGACCGAAGGAGGAGGATGAGGAAAACATGGCCCTTGTAGGTAAGGGAAAGGCGAAAAAAGGTCTCGATCAGGGACAAGGCTCAATAGGAGGCGAGAGAAAGAAGAAAGCCCTGTCGAAGATCAAGTGCTTCAGGTGTAGTGAGTATGGCCACTATGTCACCCATTGTCCTTAGAGGAAGAAGGACGAGAAGAGATAGCAGGAGCAGACATCAACTTTGGCAAAGATTGATGAATTAACCGCCAAATTAGAGGAGTTTGCATTGACAACAGCAGTACGTCCAGGAGGAGGAGAAGTTTGATATCTATATCAAGCTAGGCAAGGTCCAATGCAGTTGCAACAAGTAGATCAATCAGATCAGTTCCAAATTGTTTCAACAGGACCATCACCTTTGCTACAAGGGCCCACAGTATTCGATAGCAAGATTCAGTGTTAGCAGAGCTAGCTGCAATCAGATGCTCAACAAAGCTAGTTGCAGTAGCACAGTGTTAGCAGATAGCAGTCAGATAAATAGTAGCAAAGCTAGTTGCAGTAAGATGATCGAGAGACAATTGCAAAACTAGTTGTAGTGACACAGACAGTTGCAATATGCAGGTGCAATTCCAACCAAAAGATTCCCCAGCAAAATTACACAGTCCAATTTCCAGTGTAGGAGGACAATGCAAGTTGCCAGGAGGGAGCAGAGTGATTTCCCATGGGGAGATCAGGACTCAAATTAAGTCTTGCTTCAGAAGGAGCATCCCTATGGAAGCTAGTGCTTCAGGATATGGGGAGATCAGACTCATTATTGCAGTAGTTGCAACAGCAGTGCAAAGACAGCAGCAATATGAGTAGATCAAAGTTTGCACAGCAGCATGATGGACAATATTCTCTTCATAGTGATTTCCAGTGACAGGGAAATCGGTTAGCTTGGAGTAGTGGAGGAGGTCAGTCAGACTTCAGCAGCGCAGGACTATCCAGGTGCAAGAGAGTAGCATTGGTGGAGAGAACACCTTCCTCGCTAAGAGGGAGTGTTAGTTTTTGTAGCATTGGACAGGTGTTCTAATCTCGATTTGTGTCTAAGAGACTAAGGAGGACAAGATCTCCAAAACCAAAAAATATTTCGAGAGAAAACACTTAGAGACCACTCATTTAAATTAATTGATCGATAATTAAAAAATGCCTAAGTCTAACTTAGGGAAATTAATTAATTGAAGGGAATTAATTGAGGATGATCGAGAATGCTCTAGAGACCCACATGGATTGAGTCTAAGATGATCTTAGTCGTTGATGAGGATTTAATCATGGTCTTTGAAGCTCCAACGAGAGATTATAAGAGCAAATCGATGGGATGAGGAGAAGACACAAGTGAGGGAGCAAAGCATCTAGGCAATGTGAATTTCCCAATGCACAATGATTTAGTGAGGGAAGAATTCAAGCCAGCAGTGAAGCATCAATGATTGAGAGAGCAACAGAGAGAATTTCCAGAAGAATTCTCAAGTGGTTTTCTAGTTTCTAGCGTCAAGGAAGGAAGATCAAATTTCCCAGCAGAAAGGTCGAGTTTTGCAATGCGAGTTGCCTAGTTGAGAGAGTGAATTTCCCAGAGAGGTTTGATTCAGCTGCTAGTGCCAGGATCTATCACCAGGAGGCCCAACAAATTGTTTCCGGAGGCAGATACAGGAAAGACGACTCATTTGAAGAGGTTTCTAGGGCATATCGACTTCACCGGTAGCACTAGTGCGTACTTTCAGATTGGCTGAGCGAATTTTCCAGGGAGTGCAAGTCCCCTAGTGAGGGTCAGATTGAGTAGGGGAGGGGAAAATAATTTTCCCAGCTAAGATATAATTTTTGGAGTTGAGCTAGGGAGACCAGTAGTTGTAATTCTCAGATTTGTTGCATCCGTTTTCCCTTCGAGGTTTTTCTGGGGACATTAGTTCAATTTAACTATGTTAATTGTGTGCATGAATTTCTCAATTCCAGTTTTTTTTTTCACATACTGGTTCACGAATACCCGGGTTAGTGGGTAGCCACTACGTCTAGGGTTGTTTAACACTAAGTGGACGCCACCCCAAGGGCATCAACACCCCTTGGCCTATTTACTGACCTGACCCCAAGAGCTTTCGGGATTCGACCCTGTGACCTCCCACTGGCGAGGCACTTGATTTGACCGATTGAGCTAACTCTTGGGGCTTCTCAATTCTAGTTTTATTTTTCGTAGTATTTTATTTATGAAGATTGCAATAGTGAGCTATTCCTTATTTGTCGGTAAAATCAATTAACAAAAGACAAATAAATTGCATAAGTTAGAAGAATATTTTTCAGTTTATTGCAATCGTGGATTTTTCACACTTGGAGTGAGAAGGAAAAAGTTGTACAAACTTCAGTTCAAGCCAGCGAAAGCATTGGTGAGTAGCTATAGCAACAATCGTGACTTAGGTGTTGAATTTTGTAGCTATGATCGGTCTTCATAATGTATCACTTGTACATGTAATGATGAAGAATATAAATTATAATTGCAAAAGAAAATTACATGGAGCATGTTTATCATGCTTGCAAGAAAAAGAAAAATATTTATTTTGTATTCAAAAAGAAAAATATTATAAGGCTCATCAAAAGCGGGAAAAATGAAATTTTGAATTTGTATTTGACACCACAAGTGACCAAGTCTGCCTGTCCATGAGACACACCCCTTTGCATGGTTGAAAGACTATATATTGAGCTTATTTTCTCTCCTCCAAGGCACACTTCGAATCACACATTTGTATCTCCGTTCAAGCGAAAAATATAAGGATAATCAATGTCAGGGATCAGAAGGAAGAGACACATCTCATATGCCCTCGCCCTAGCATACAAGGGTGGTCGAGATCTGGACGTGTGTCTGTGGCATATCTTATGTGGTATAGTGCGAAGCTATGTAACAGGGTTCGCCGAATTTGAACCTTGAGGTTAGAAATTCGGCGAACCCAAAACAAATTTCAAATTCGTTCCGATTCACGAACCTGATAGTCGAACCTCAAATTCAAACCTCAACGAATTCGAACCTGAAGGTGAACCTAAAGACGAACATGAAGACGAATTTGATAATTTTTTTTAACTTTTTTGGGGTTCGAGGTTAGAGTTCAGGCAGTTTTTGTGAGTTGATTTAAGGTTTATGAGAAAATCCATAGGAAACACATGGTTTTCTCTTGTTTCACTTCCCGCCAGTTAGTTTCCCACGATGGCCATTGGTTTGGCTTTATTTACCATGGCTGTCAATAGATTTTCACAAGCCAACTTCAGTCTGAGTGTATTCGCTCAGGTGTGCTCAGTGTTGCTGTTGCGTGTTGTATTCTCTGCAATTTCCTAAATTCAATTCCTAGATGTTGCTTGTCCTCGCCGTCCAGAGCATGAAGTGAATAGTGGTCGTGATTTGTGGCTCGTGGTTGCTCATTGCTACTTATATAGCTTTATTGATTGATTTTTATTTTTTATTATTTTGTCATATATATATTAATATATATATATATATATATATATATATATATATTGAAAAATATCTATATTCGAACTTAATGTTGAACCTCATATGAACCTCATCGGAAAATTCAATTAGAATCGAACTTAATTGTTGCCGAACTCGAATTCAAACCCAAACCATGTGACATAGGTGTGAAGGTTATGGGAATAATGGTTCTGAGGCTATATCTCTGTGGAACCATGAGAAGGTCTAAGGCACATTGCTCTATGGAACCATGCGAAGTCTGACACTCATATTTTGAGGTATGATGCACATTTTTGTGGCATAATTTGAGGCTGAGACAGAGGACGAATTTCAGTCCTCTTGGAGACTTGCTTTTTGTGGTATATTTCTGAGGCACAATGCGAATTCTAAAGCAAATTTGATGGTCATTTGAAGACCTTGTTGCAAAGATCTTTGTGGATAAAATTGTGGAGGGTTGACTTTGTCCTTGATGGTTGGTCATCTTGTTGGTTAGTTGACTTTGATGTATCTCTTGTTGCATTGATTCTCTAAGGAAAAGGTTGGTTGGGATTTTCCCCATGAGGGTTTTCCTAGGGTAAATCTCTTGTGTTCTTGTGTGACTGTCCTTTTATGATCCTATTGTCTTAAATATTATATGGTTGATGTTTTCTGTGTAATTATTGAATGATGGAATGTTGAATAAGAACATGAAAAGATAAAAATCATCAAAACTAATTATCAATTTAGAAGACTTGTAAAATCAACATTAGGGGAGTTGTGGCATAGAAGAATGGCACACTTGCACCATGGAACACTCAAAGTGTTCAAGGAATTCATGACAAGTCTTCCAACTTTCAGTACGAATCAACATGACATGTGCAAGGGGTGTGCCATGGACAAGTATACCAAGACCATGTTTCCCAGTCGTGACAACAAGACCAAGGGAATCTTGGGCTTGATCCATTCATATGTATGTGGGCCCATGTCAGTCGTGTCTACTAGAGGGTTCAACTACTATGTGACCTTCATAGATGACCATTCCATGAAAACCTGGATCTATTTTATGAAGACCAAGGATGAGGTCTTCAGTTGGTTCCAAGAGTTTAAAGCTCTTGTGGAGAACCAAATGGGGAGAAAGATCAAGGTGCTTAGATCTACCAATGGAAGTGAGTAGAACTCGAATGCCTTGAAGGAGTTTTGTGCAAATTCTAGAATTAACAGGGAGTTGATAGTTCCATATAACCCACAGCATAATGGAGTAATGGAGAGGGAGAACAAAGCCCTTGTTGGGGCAACAAAGAAAATGTTGCATGATCAAGATAACCCATGTTCTTATGGACAAAAACATGTAACACAGTAGTTTATTTGCAAAATAAGAGTCCACACAAGGTGTTGGGGAGGATGACCCCTGAAGAGGCATTCACGAGGAAGAAACCATAGAATGGGCATCTTCATTTCTTTGGTTGTTTGATTTATTGCCATGTCCCATCAAAGAAGAGGATCAAACTCAAGCCTACTGCAGTGAAAGGCATCTTCGTTGGATACGAGACCTCAAAGGCTTACAAAGTCTACATTCATGCACTCAAGAAAACCATGATGTAGAGGAATTTGAAATTTGAGGAGGACAGGGGCTTTCAAAAAGTCCTGTGGATCGCTGTGAGCTGAAGTACAAGTTCAGGAGAAGGAAGAAGCAAAAGCAGAAGGGGGATAGCCATTACAAATAGCAAGACCTCAAACTAGTGTGCATGATGAGCAACATGAGCATGACAAGGAATAGGATGCTCAATTACCCATGTCAAGACCTCCGAGAAGAAGAGGCTGAAATGGGGAGAGCATACCTTAAGAGAAACTCGGGAGTAGGTGGATGCTCCTAGGACTTTACCCAAGGAAAGCAAAGCACCACAGGGATTTTCCAACTACATGGCTCTTATGAGTGAGTTGAGGAGATTGAACCTTCTAGTTTTTAGGAGGCATCTGAGCAACAGGTGTGGCAAGATGCCATGGTGGAAGAGTACTCTTCCATCATGAAGAATGATGTATGGAAGTTTGTGCCACGACCTAAAGGGAAATCAGTGGTAAGATCTAGGTGGATCTATAAAATCAAACACACTATTAATGGCAATGTTGAGAATTTCAAAGCTCAATTCGTGGCTAAGGGGTTCTCTCAAAGAGAGGGAACTAACTATGACAAAACATTCACCCCTATAGCCAAGTATTCCTCCATTAGGGCCATGATTTCCATTACTACAAAGATGGGTTGGAAGATCCATCAGATGAATGTCAAGATGGTATTTCTTAATGGTGTGATTGAGGAAGAGGTCTATATAGAGCATTCAGAGGGTTTTGAAGTGCATGGGAGGGATTCTCATGTATGCATCTTGAAGAGAGAATTGTATGGACTAAAGCAGGCACCACGTGAGTGGCATTTCAAGATAGACAGCTATTTGTTATGCTTGGGCTTCACCAAGAGTGATGCCGACTCAAACCTACACTGCATATTAGTCAAGGGAAAGGCACTTATTCTTATGTTGTATGTAGATGACTTGTTTCTTACAAGTTCAGAGAATCTCATTGTAGATTGCAAGATGGACCTTGCTTTGGAGTTCAATATGAAAGATATGTGACTAATGTATTACTATCTGGTGTTGGAAGTGTGGCAAAGAGATGGTCAGATCTTCCTTGAACAACGGAAGTACTCTGTGGGGATCCTGAAGAGATTCAAGATGCAAGATTGCAGGCCTATGGCTATGCCAATGCTGATCAACTGGAAGAAAATTCATAACTCCAAGTCAGAGGCAGTGGACCCCACTTTATACAGGAAAATTGGCTCTCTTATGTATTTGGTCAATACTAGACCAAATATATGTTGTGTTGTCAATACACTCAGTGAATTTATGGTTGAGCCAAAGTGAGTGCAGTAGGTGGCAAAGAAACATGTCCTAAGATATTTGCGTGGAACAGTGGAGCGTGGATTGAGATGTATCTAGGGAGATGGAGTGAAGCTAGTGGGTTATTCGGATGTTGGCTAGGTAGACCGTAGGTAGCGCAGTTGATAGGAAAAGTACTTTAGGTTGTTGTTTCAGCTTAGGGTCTGGAGTTGTTTCTTGGCAGAAGTCAATTGCAATAAGTTTTGTTGAGACTGAGTACATGGCAATCAGCTTGGCATCATGTGAGGCCATTTGGCTTCAAAAGTTACTCATGGGGTTGTTTGATCAGGAGTTGGAGATGACCATGATACATTGTGACAATTAGACCTGCATCAAGCTCTTGGAAAATCTAGTGTTTCATGACAAGTCGAAACACACAGACATCAAGTATCACTTCATCTGGGACTATGTGCAGAAGGGGACAATGATGCTATAGCAAGTACCTACAGATGAGCGGGTGACAAACATCCTCATGAAGACCTTGATGAAAGGCAAGTTATCTTCTTCATAAATAAGCTAGGGGTGATGCAAAACACTCTAAGAGGGAGTGTTGAATTTTGGTAACTTGGACAAGTGATTTTGCATAGGCTTAGTGTCAAACATGCAAAGGATGTCCAACAAACTTTTCTAGCATAGTGACTTTTATTGTCTTTCCTATGTAAAGGCACATTAATTAATTAATGTTGGCTAAAGTAATGATTTATTATACAGTACCTTCAGTGACTTTATGATTAAATCGCAACCGTCAGATCTAAGGAGATGATGAGATTTAATATCATCCATAAATCTCATCGTGATTTACAAGGTCATGATTTACGAAGTCATAAATTACGAGGTTAACTTTGTGGATTACGAGGTTAGCGAAAAAGGATAAAAGTAATTTATTGGAGAGAAGATGGCATGCGTTCCTAGGCAACACAACACTTCAAGAGTTGGCATGCATACCAAGGAGAACCAAGTGAGGAAAAGAGAGGGAAAAGAAATAGCATGCAAACCAAGGCAGCTAGGCACACAAAGCGAGGCAGGTTGCACAAAAATGTGCAAGCACAAAAATTGAGGCAATGCACAACATGCATGTTTTTCGATGGCGTATGATTGCATGTAAGAGGTTGCAGATGTGAGAGATGCACACAAAAACCAAGGCAGTTGTTGGCACTTAGATCAAGGCAAATCTGAACCTTCCATTGGCATGCAGATTGATGTTTTATTGCTGTAATAAATTTCTGATTTTCCTCTGCAAGCTGAAATAGAAACAAAACATGAATGCTAGTTTTCCCGAGTTGAGTTTCCAAGGTAAAAAGTTGTGTAAACATTTGTGTTTGATTTCTGTTTTCGTTGTGAAAAATTTGTGAGAAGCTCAACACTATTTCATGTGCATAAATTTCAGATTTGGTTCTGTTATTAAGAACTGAATTATGTATATAAAATTTATTGGCACTCTAAATCGATTTGTTGGGTTCAGAAAAACTAACAAAATTTCTACATTGAAGATTCAAGAAATGAGAGCATTGTTCCAAGGTTGAGAGGACAAAGAGACAGAATACAATCCTATCCATGGGGATGAAGATTGTCCCAAATGCAATTCGCAGTAGATAAGTCAAACACACACAAAGCCACAAAAAGGGAGCATATTACTCAATGTTGCATCGGACACGCCCCCCACATTTCCCACGCTTCCAGGACCAGGGGCCACCTGGGAAATGCTTCCCCACCTCGCCCTTTTGGGGAAACATTTCCCCAAAAAGGGGACTTCTGCGTATCCTCTCCATAAAAGGGGTGTTTTTGGGTGCACCCCCCTAGAAAGGGGTGCTTTCGGGCATCCCTCCCACAAGAGGGAGACATCTAGACATCTCCTCGAAAATTTTGTCTATGAAGATTTACTAAAAAAATGATATATAAAAATACCTACCTCACATTCACTTTCACTTTCACTCTTTGATGCTCATTTTAGTTTCAGTGTTCATTGTCCATTGTTAGTCTTTAGTTTTAACTTTTGTGTCTTGACTCTAGATATTGAAAACCTTAGACCAAGTCTTTGACTTGCCACTCTTTACTATTTTTGAGTTTTGAGTAATTTCAGTTTACTATTTCAGACTTTAGTATCTACTATTTTTCTTAGTGACTAATTAGATTCTAGAATGATGAATTTAGATCAATGTGTCAGTATTCTAATATATATATTTCATTTACGGTTTATGCATCAATGTATTTCATTACTAAATCTGAATCTGAATCATGTTTATATCATTTAAAAATTTGAATGTAGTACTATTTCACTGTTTATTGTTTAATATTTGCATTGCACAGTGGAACAAATTGTTATTGTCGGGAATTTATTATTATTATTATTTAGAGACAGGGATCCTTACATACCCCTGTCCCCCATGAATTTCCCCAAAATTTGGGGATGCTTCCACTCATCCGCCATGTGCATCTCCCTGTTCCCGCACTTCCCTATCCGAGAGACTTGGTGGAACATTGATATTACTTCAGATTGTAATAATCCCTGAAAATAATAAAGAGACAAATTTCCTGCTGGAGTTTTCCACACCGGGGTCTCCAGTGAAAATTTGTGTGATTATGTGCGATAGTTATTTATTGCACCCTTAACTTGCAATAAAATGATACACAATTACATTGTAAAGATAGACATGGCAGTAACAGCTATTTCCAGAAATAATATAATAACAGAAATCCATGCTGGTGAATCAAGTCAGCCATAGGCTGATTGATTACGGATCAGTTACAGTGGCTCCTTTTCATCTTCCTTCCGAAGAGAACTAGTGACATTTCCCAAGCAATGTATTCTTAGACTGTCCTATGTATAATTTGGCCTGTTATGCATGTTTTTCTAATCTGTGGGGAGTTTCCATTCAATTCACTTCCACAGCAAGGCCTTATGGATTAAGCTGAAACACATTCTAGTAACTACTATATTAATGCTGAGTTCTTAATTAAGCATGCATAAGAGAATTTTAGAGAAAGATGCAATAAGGCAATCTTGTACGTTTTTCAAAGAAAATACTGAATTGTTTCCAGAAAGGTAGATGCCACAGCTGTTTATAAAGGTAGGTAATTATTTTTTATCCCATTCCCTACTTTCAATTGGATATTATTTTTAATTGTTTTCAAATTGATATAAGTGTAAATAAACTATACAAAAGAAAGAAACGGTTGAAAAAATCAAGCAGTCTTTCGGATACCACTAAATTTTGAATATTCTCTAAATAAAAGAAAATGCCATTGAACATTAGCAGATGCACCCTTTTTTGAGAATGTATTGCCAGGTGCTAACCAGAGTTTTACTGAGATGAATTGGTTAAAAAATAACAGCATGTGCATAGCTTCCTTCTCCCTGGACCCTCCCTCATATAACTGTATGGATTTCACTTGCCATTCACACTGGAATCACTTCCCATGGATAGCATTACCGTAGCTTTCTCAGTTTCAAGCTACTGAGACTCTAAGCTGATGAAAAAGAGGCATCCTAACATGTGTTACTCTAATATGTGTACCTAGAGCAATATAAATATGAGGTTTGTATTTGATGATTCCAGTAACTCTAACAAACAAGGACTTACCTTCTCTCAGGTTCTGTATCAAAGGCTTGAAATAGTTCGCCTGTGCCATTTGCACTACATTATGCTCACTGTATGGGAGATTCTCCAGAACTTCGTTTGCATCCTTAGCAGCTTTAGGATTGTCACTATTTGACATTGTAACAAGGAGGAGGATACAACCGTGTACCTTGCCAATCTGTTCAGACATAGCCATATCCTTTGAAAGCTCTAAAAGCAATTCCACGGCTTTCATACCCTCTCCAATATCACGTGCAAGTGAACGAACAATAAAATCAATAGCATGATCCACCTCAGCTATTTTCACCTGTAGGGCAACTGAATTAGTTAATTTCAAAATACATGAAAACTGTTTTTTTTCTTCAGCTCGTACACCTCTAAAATAGAGATTAAATTCACTTTGATGCTTACACCTTGATGTAAAACGAGCTATGGATTTGATCAGCTTTCCATGACCAATATGACATATTTCAATTAAAAAGCAAATATTGCATCTTTCACATCTCAACAAAAACCAAAGAATAAGCTTGCGATATTCGCATCAGTAACTTACCTTATTATGACTGTTGTCCTTTATCAGGCTACAAAGTAATGCTAGTGTTTTGTTCCTAATCAATTGCTTATTCCGTCCCAGAAGGCCAACTAAAATATGAATGTAACCTTCTGCTCCTATCCATTGTCTGTGCTTTTCTGTTTCCTCGCTTAACCTTAGTAAGTCATTAAGAGCATACAGCACAGTCTGCTCCTCATCAGAATCCAGATTAGGTTTCAATGAAGCTATTGTGACCATTGTATTTCTATCCTTCCACTCTTCTATAGACCTTCGGAGTATGATATTCGGTCTGAGCTCTTTACTGATTAGCACCTGATTAGTCATGGGACAAGTAGTGTGCCCCTCTGCAAACCATCTTTCAATAGAACTTCTATCAAATGTTTGACAAGAAGAAATCTCAACAGGATCTTCCATTACCTCTCGAGAAATTGGACAGTAAAAGGATTGTAAGGGAGGCAAAGAATGACTTCCCAAAGAGCGCCTTTTCTCATAATATATCATATCCCTCTCTTTGGCAGAAGATGCCACATCTGCACAACGAAGCAATCCAATGATTTGTTCCATTTGCAAAGCCTCTGCTTCATTTTTTTTTTTCAATATGGTATCTTCCATATCCCTTTTAAACTCTTCATATTCTTGTTTCAAAGCCGATGTATCAGTGGAAACTCCCACTACTTGGGCAATCTGCAAAAGTAATTTATTTGCGTAAACACTATCAGTATGCCTTTCTCTGATCCCAGATTCAATTTTATCAACAATTTCCTCTTCTGCCACTGCTGCCTTGAACTCGGCATTTTGCATATCCTTACAAAGCTTATCAGTTTTCTGTCTAATAACCAGTGACACATCCAATGCTGAAAGAGGAAGCAAACTCAGAGCATGTCCAATTTCCCTCGTAATATCTTGCAATTGTTTCACAATATTCCTACAATTGAGAAGAAGATAAAACTTGCTCTTTTGTGAACAAGTATCAATAACATTCTTTGCGGCCTTGAGTTCCCTTTCCAAAATCCCAAGAGATTGTCTAATAGTCTGAGTTTCCCTTACATTCTTATTATTAAGCTCTGTTAAAACAGGCCTAATATTTTCCAGATACTTGGAAAGTTCCCTGAGGCTCTCTTGGTCATAAATCACATCTTTTGCAGCATGAATGGTGTCTCTAACTAGCACTAAAACTTTGGTTATCAACTCAGACACTGGCGCAAGTGCTGCATTACCAATTACTCCATCAGAAGCGACTTGACCAATTACTCCAAGAGAAGACATCATTGTTCAAGTTTGCTTGCTGTGCATCAAAGGCAAAACAGGAAGAGATAGATAAAGTATACAAGATCTTATCCAAATTTATGGTGATTTCTTCAGTTTAGCCACTGAAAGATGTCTAAATTTAGAGTGAGGAAAACAATGCCCCACTATGTAATCATTTATATATCATATGCGGCTGAAGGGCTAGCCAAGAGTTAACCTTTCAGCCAGGACCACTGAGTAAAACCTTCCAGGATCAACTCTTCAGCGTGGCTGTTGGCCGCTCAACCATGGCATGTACTATTTCAGAGGTGAAGATTGTCTCTGAAACGCCGGTATAACTGATAGCATGCCTAGAACAGACAATACACGAAGGTCACATGCCTTCTCCCAATTCATAACTGGTTGAAGAGGTCGCAAAGTTCTAAATATCAATATCTATACCATGTTCCATGTATGAATCTTACGTTTTTTACAACTCAATCAAAAACCAGAACAGACGTCTTTCTTACAAGTTTGTTGGAGCCTTTTTTGGGAAAGTGATTATGAGTTCCTAAATAGCCTGTGCAGACCAAGCATGGGGTACTCAATTTAGTTATGTTTGAGCCTTAAAATTTGCCAATTCCAAATATAAAACCGTTCTCAAGCTTGGCTGTCGGTTATCGCGTACCCACGTATCACGACAACTCATTCAGCATTAAACAATTACTCTCGAGTCCAACTGTAGGTGGAGAAATTCTATCTTATATCGTGCGCCCACATATCACAACAACTCATTCAATATGAAATAGGCCACCCATCCAGGATCTGCTCTTAAAGAACTCTGTTTCAATCAAAACATCAACCAAATCGTTTACCTGATTAAAATGTAGAGACACCTGGTTTGCCTGAATTCCGAGCTCCAGATCCTAATTCTTTTCGCAGTCTCTCAATTTCTCGCCAGAATTCACCCCAAGCAAATTGTCCACAATGGGAAATCGCCCGAATTCCATTCGCGATGCTTCCTCGAGCTTTCTGAGCCTCGAATTCGATAATATTGGGCAGTTCTGAGTCATCTGACTGCAGAAAATACCCATCTTGCAAGGCTCCGAGCTATTTCGGAAAAACCCAGATGGTTGATCGAAGAACCTAAATGGCTGAAGAGACTCGCGTTTCACGCTGAAAGGACTCGTTTACAGACAGGAAGTCAAAAGAGTCGTCCCAAACACTGCGTGACGAACCGCACGCGGCCGGCCTAACAAATACCGTTATTTTTAACGGCGTTCAGACACTCCGCCGTGGCCCGTCAAGCTGGCCTTGTCCGATTATAACAGGCGCCATCACACCTGGAAAATCAGCGGATTTTATTTGAAATTGAAACGTTATGATTAAAAAAAAAATTAAAGGGACAACATTTTGATTTTTTTTATGAAGATGCCAAGAACATGAGCAATGCTCAAGTCGTTTTCATTCTCCTCTGTTACTCACAACGAGATATTGGATTGATTGATGTTTACCACATTGGTATCTAGGCTAAATGCCAAATTATCGATAATTGTTTAATTTATTTATCCGATTTAAGTTACATTCGGATATTTTCTATATTTGAATAGAGTATGTATCCGTGCTGTTGTTTAAAGTTATTTTCGGTATGAATATAAAATATAAACCCCACGCCAAGGGAGGGAAAAAAAACTAATATTTCCATATTGATTAGTTTGGTGAGAGTGGTTTACTTAGGTTATAAATTTGTTCAGAAAATAGTGGAAATTTTGGCATGATTTTTGTTAAAAGTTGGTAAAATTTTTGGGAAATTTAGATTAAAGTTGTTAAATTTGGATTATAGACGCTTATAGGGTTTTTGATGGTGCTGAATCCATTTTTACTATGAAAACAATTCAAGCACTCTTATGATCAGATTTTTTGAAAAAAAAAAACTGCCAAATTCTGGTTAAAAATAACTTTCTGGACGAATTGGTAGCCTTGGTAGACACACTCATTGCAGTATTGCGATATTTGCAATCTATTTTGAATTATTAGGTAAATCTTCTTACCTATACTAACTTGCATAAATTTTGATGGACACTAACCTTGATAAATCTGCATATTTGTGTTTTCAATTCTATTTAAATTTATGCAAAGATATACTTAAATTATGGTGAGCATTAACTCCTCTTAGAGATTAAAGAACTTTTTCGGTGATAATCAGAATTTATTTGTTGCATTTCGAACTATCCAATGTGGTTCATCATCTTGGCAAGATGGAGAATCAGATCTTGGCATTAGATTAAATAGCAAGAAATTGATTCAAAGACAATTATAATGGCTAGAAAATAATTGCTAGTGGCTATAAAAATACCGTTGATAATGAATAATAAAAATAAAAAGTCAGATAAAAAATGGTCAAAAGTCAATAATAAATTAATAAAGATACCCAAAATCCTCCATATAAACATATAATCAAATGATAGGGGTTAATTATGAATATTTATAATTAATGTATTTTAAAAAAAAAAAATTATAAAAAAAAAAACCAAAATATGTAACCCTTAAAATGAATAAATAGCATAAAATAATAAAAATAAATAGGATCCTAAGATATTGCAACTCAAAGTTGTATATATAATATTAAATTAAATTATTAATTTAAAATAAATAAATAATTAGAAATGAAAATTAAAAAAATAAAAATAAATAAAAATTATAAAAATAAAAATAAAAAAACAAATTTTTAAGTAATAAAAATCAAAGGGAAGGTAAGGGATGGATCCAACAAACTACTGATTTTACAGTTATCATCTCTATTTAAATTACTAGGCATTTTTTCCATCTCTATTGTCCGATGATGAAAATGATCAACCCTTGCAATGAAATAAACTTCTTCAATGCATGCACATGTGATATTTTGTCTTATTACATGTTCAGCTAAGGTTGAGGGACAGGTCCTCCAGTGTGATCAATGTATTGTTTATTTACCTAAAAAAAAATGTCTAAATAACTTTTTGATTATCCACATTTACTAACCATTAAATGTATATAATTTCCTTAATTAATAATGTTTTTTTTTTTAAATAATAGTAATAATATAATTTAATCTTAAATTAAGGTAAGTAAAATATTAAATTGATATATATGATATCTTTGTTGGTAAAAAGAGAGACATTTCACATAGCAATTTGGTTAAAGTTTATTAAAGTATGCATATTCTATATTCCTCGATATGACGGCCACTCAAACTTTAAATTGAAAAGTCAAGAATTTGTATAGTATTGTTATGGAATTTTCAGAATCATTTTTTCAGTTATTTGAATTTGATGATATATGAAGTTGAAGTTTCTGTTGACTCTTGAATTAATCATTTTCAAGAATATGAATTGATTTGAAATTAAACTAAATATTAAAACATTATTTTATTATATGTGTAAGTTAAATCATAATAGAATTTTTATTGTGTCTAAAATCTGTACGAAATTTATATCGTGTTTATTAAAGAAAAGATAAACTAATCTCTTTCTAATGATTTGGTTTTAATTTAAAACCAATTTCAATAATATTTTGATCACTTATTAATTAGTTAATTTTTAAATTTAGGTTTTTTTTTTTTGAGATATTTCAGTAAAAAAACATATAAAGAAATTATATATTGTGAATGTTGAGAAATATTTTAGTAAAAAATACATTAAAAAAAAATTATAAGTCGACGTGTTTTTAAGGAATTAGTGTGATTCATCTTCAGGTTAAGATGAAGAACTAGATCATGGTATTAGATTAAATAGATCAAGAGAGATGTTTTCTAGCTTTTAGAATATAACAAATATTTTTCACTAAAGAATTATCATTAATTATTTTTAAAAAATAAAAATAAAAAATAGATGGAGATTAGTTGTAAATAAAGATTTAATTAATTTTTTATTATTATTATTATTTAAATTCAAAACGAGGTGAGTAATAATAAGGTCAAAACTTAAATATTCTAAATAATAAGACTGAAAAAATAGTAATAAAAAATGAAAAATAAAAATAAATAAATAAATAAAATAAAAATAATAATGTGAAATTTAACTATTCTAAACCATAAAACTAAATAATAAATGTTAATAAATAAAAATAGCAATAAGAAAATGAAAAAGTAAAATAAATAAAATTAAAATCAAAATAATGAATTAACTCAATTTTTATTATTAAATCCAAAAAATAAAATAATATGGTCCAACCGAAAAAATAAATAAATAAATGAAAAGTAAATAAATAAGAAATAAAAGAATAAATTTTGATTAAAATAAATAAATAAATCTTATAAAAACTTAGGAATATAAGGTAGGGATCCAACACATGTTAATACTCCAACTATCATCTCTATTCAGATTGATAGGCTACCTTTCAATTCCCAAGGCCTCCCTAAGCTTACGGTGATGAAAATGATCAATCTTTGTAATGACCCTCGCCTCTTCAATGAAGATGTGTCTTTTATGTATGTCTGCCAAAGTGGAGGAGTAGGACCTTCCATGTTTGATGTCAGTTGCGTGCTCAAGAATCCTCTGATTGATTGAGCGGCCAGTTTCACCAATTACGGAGTCCCACAGGAGCAAGGGATGACATAAGCACATTTCACATCTTTACAGTTCACAGGGTCCTTCACTGATCTTAGGGAGTTTCGGATAGTGTTTAGGGGCCTAAATGTCGAAGGAACCTTATGTTTTTTCAAGATCTTAGCAATCTTGTATGTGATTCCTTGGATAAACGGAAGATGCACCCCTGAAAATCGATCTTTAATATCATTTTTAATCCTAAGACCTTTTTCAGCCTTAAGGAAGTGTAACACCCTACTTACACATCTACCCAAATAACCAGCCAACTGGGGTAAACATGCGACGAGAGGCTACTATGATTGGATTCAACCTCCTATGTGACCTTAAGGAAGTGGAATCGACGGAACACATCAACCAACCTATTCACATCAGCAACAGACACCTCAGGAGACATGTCAGGCACTCATGCATCTTGTCCCTAGTCCCACTGATGTTTTGGATATCTTAAGCCTCAGTCACTCTCATGCTATAGGCATAAAAGCATCCAGAAACCCAAAGTCGCTCTCACAGGCTTGGCTGCTAGCATCCAAAAACCCAATTTTCCAATTATGTGCCAGGGTCCCCGGGATTTGAGCCACTTTCCAGGACCAAAGCCCAAGTCATTGCCCATAATGGAATGATAGCTTAATATCAGTCAAAGAATAGGGAAACAATGATTCAAAAAAATAAGTTAATCAAAGACCTTAATCAGATCCCTACTAGCCATGACAGGCATTTCGTCAAACATGTCGCAAGCATCTAATCTACATGTGTAACCAACAAAATTAAACATAGGGATCTTGTACTTACCTAAGAATCACTAAGAACCATTGTTCCCTCATGCCATTTGTTGCATTACCATCCATTAAGCCATAAATACATTATCCATTCATTTACAAGCAAAAACATGTTGAGAGCCATACATAGTTGTTGTCATAAAACACACATATAACCAACATAATAGCAATAGAAATACTCATGAAAGAACAACCATATAAATCAAGCTTTTTTCGTATTGAAAAAAGTACATCCATATAAATCACATATAATCCATCAAAATGCTCATAGAAATACAAGGAGAAATAACCTTTCATTAATGATGCAAAAACCAAACCCGAGATGGAACTTTCACATTCCACCCAACCATAGAATGGGTGAGCCAGATCTCTCTTTAGCCATTCACCCCCGTGCCATATTCCAAGCATGAATGTGGGACTCAAACCAAAAGAACCAACTAGGGCATACCAAGGCTAAACCACCTCACCCTCATCAATAGAAACCAAGCTTTACCATCATCCATCCCGAATCACTAGGCCAACACAATGAACACATCATAATAGGCTTTAGCATGATCTCCACCCGATCACTAAGCCAAACAAGCATGGATGCCACTAGATTACTCCTACACCGTGAGGAATTTTCTTGTCTCCTAGTCTCTCAGGCTTTACCGCAATCCAAACCTAGATCACTAGGCCCTAATCCGAGACGTACTCTCCAAGCTTTACCACATATCCCAAACCTAAAATTACTAGGCCCAACAGAGAGCAAAGCACCTCTTGGCTTTACCGTATATCCTACCATTCACCAGCAAGGATTCCTAGGTCCACCAACACAACACAATCTTGACTTTATGCAACCCATAGTCTGGCTCAAGGGTCACTAGGTCAGTGGCTTTACCATGATCCACAATCTGGTTCAGGGACCATTAGGTTAGTAGCTTTATCGTGATCCATGGTCTAGTTCAGGGACCACTAGGCCATGTGCTCTATCATTTAGAGATCCACCCCACTCAGCTTTGAATCCATTCGGCAATCCAACTCAACCAAAACATGAGAGCCCCATCACACCATGACTATTTTGAAATGGCAAGGCTAGGCTAAAAACATTGTTACACCTAGAAAACCCATGCCATAACAGCAAAAGAACCACATGCAATACCATGGATGCCAAATCTATCAAGGAAAATACACATGCAAATCGATACTTGCAAAGAATCATGTTGTAGCTGCTTGATCCTGCTTTTCCCTGCTTGATCTTTGCTTCCTCTTGTCTTCTTTTCCTTTCTTGCTCCAATGCCAAAGTGCTCCAAGAGATCTCTAAGTGTCCATGAGTGAGAGAGAGAGAGAATAATGAGAGAGCTCCAAAACTGAACTAACAAAAGGTTACCAACTGATCCTCAAAAGCCTTTTTGTGAATGAGGCCTCTATTTTCTTCATTTTCCATTATTTTCCTTCAATTTCCTCCTCACATGCAACCTGTGACCTTTCACCTTCCTTTTCTCCTAATTTCCATTATTTTCATAAATAAATGTGCCAAAAATACCATTTTCTCTTTCCAAAGCCTTAGTCATTGCCTTTGCCAAATTCCTTAGCCATAATAAATCAAATGAACACCCCCTAGGATGTATTTCCCAACATTCAGCTTGGAATAAGTGTCCCATCAATCGTGGTTATTATTTTTGCCCTTATTAACTTTTATTACATGGAATTTCATGAGGGTTGTTACACAACCCTCCCCTTTGGGGAACACTATCCTTAGTGTTAGACCACACCAAGACCTCAGTAAAACGCTAAAAAGAAAACATATTGCTCATGGATCTTTATAACCTAGCTCGATGCAGTGTTTACAATGATCACCCTACTAAAAGAAAACCATTATGACAACATAACAACATGACACCCATACCGCTTATTGGAGCTTTATAGCTTAGCTCATGGTGTTATTTACATCCATATACATATGTACATATAGAAAAATCATCAAAACATATATTGGAACATATACCAAAACACCAAGCCAAAACTGCTTTACCTCAACCAACAAACAAGGAAGTATACATAGCCCTCATCTGATCTGCCATCTCCCATGTAGCTCCATCAGGCCCAAAATGCTTCCACTGCACTTTAACTTTCTCGATTTCTCAATTCCGGAGCATAAGCACCTTTATCTGCAATATACATTGAGACTCCACTGGAATTGTCCATCTGGTTCCATTTGCAATACAGACCAGTCAATCACATGATCAGCGTCCTTAACATACTTCTTAAGCAATGATACATGGAAAACATCATGGACTTTCACCGTCGGAGTTAGTGCAAGTCGATAGGCTACTAGCCCAATCCTCTCAATGGTACTGAAGGGTCCACAAAACCGCGGTGCCATCTTGGCACATGATCCAATCTGTAAGGAGCTACTCTTCGATTTAATGCACAAGTACACTTGTTCCCCAACCTGGAACTCCTTGAACAACATGTTTTGATCTGCATAGCACTTCTACCTATCATGTGTTGCCTTTAGGTTCTTCTTGATCACCTGCATTTCATGTTCCATGTCTGCCAACATCTCTGGTCCAACCAATACCTTGTTAACCAAATCACTCCAACTGATGGGAGCATTGCAACTTTTCCCATACAATGCCTCAAAATGACTCATCCTCAATGACTCTTGATAATCATTGTTGTATGTAAACTCTACCAGAGGGAGATACTCTTCCCACTTATGTTGTTGATGCATCACATACATCCTCAAAATGTCCTCCAATATCCTGTTGACCCTCTCTGTATGTCCATCTGTCTAGGAATAATAAGTTGTGCTGAAGCCCAACTTTGTGCCCGAACCTACAAATAACTCCTTCCAAACTTCGAAGTGAACTTTGCATCCCTGTCTGACACAATATTCTTTGGAACACCATGCAATCTGACCACATCTCTAATGAATACATGTGCCACATTAATAGTTGAGAATGTAGACTTCACTGGAATGAAGTGTGCAACCTTTGTCAACTTGTCCACAACAACCATGATGGAATCATGTTGTCATATTGTCTTAGGCAACCCTATGATGAAGTCCATGGAAATGAATTCCCATTTCCACTCTGGAATCGTGATCAGTTGTAGTAGTCCACCTGGATGTTTGCACTCTGCCTTCACTCGCTGATAATCAAAACACCTAGCCACAAACTTTGCTACATCCCTCTTCAAATTCAGCCAATAATAAAATTTCTTCACTACAGTCAATGTCTTTTGATAACCGAGGTGACCTTAATAAGGTTTCGCATGAAACTCTCTCAAGATCACCTTCTTGAGCTCGTTGCTATCTCGCACATATATCCTATCTCTGAATCTGACTAATCCATCCGTTGTAAGACAATAATCCATATCATGTGCACCTGTGTGTGTACTTGTACTACCACATGTACCTGTACCACTACATGTACATGTACCTACACCTGTAATATCACATGTACCTGTACCAACACCCTGCTGCAACCTGTGCACAATCTCCATGTACCTATCATCCTACTGACCTGCTTGAAAGATCCTATCTTGTAAGTCTGTCCCATAGGAGCTCATATCTGCCAAGTGATTTACATGTACCCGCATGTTGAGAGCATATGCCACCTTGTTCTCTTTACCTTTGATCTACCTGATCTCGAAATCAAACTCACTGATCGTGGCCAATCATCTAGCCTGCCTAGCATTCAGATTTGGCTAGTTAAACAAATACCGCAACCCAATATGATCACTCATAAGTACAAACCTCCTGCTAAGAAGATATTGCCTCCACATCTTCAAGGCATGTATGATCGCTGCTAACTCAAGGTCATGTGTTGGGTAGTTCTACTTGTGCTCATTCAGTTTATGGGACTCATAGCATACCACCTGTCTGTCCTACGTAAGGACTCTACCAAGTCCTCTCTTCCAAGCATCTTTGCATACTACAAACTCTTTGTCCTGATCTGAAATCTATAGCGTTGGTGTATGTGTCAATAATTGCTTAAGCTGCTCAAAGTGAGCCTCACACTCCTTTGTCCATTCGAACTTCTTACCTTTCCTTTGCAATGATGTGATAGGATAAGAAATCTGTGAGAAGTTCCTGATGAACCTCCTATAATAGCCTACCAAACCCATGAAAGATCTCACCTCATCCACACTCTTAGGAGCTACCCACTCTATGATGGCCCTTATATTCTCTGGATCTACTACAATGCCTTCCTTGGAGACAACATGTCCCAAGTAGTGTACCTCACTCTTAAAGAAACTACACTTGCTAAGCTTAGCATACAATTGATGCTCTCTCAATAACCTCAACGCTATTGCTAAATGCTCGATGTACTTTTCCTCATTTTTAGAATATAGTAATATATCATCAATGAACAAAATAACAAACATATCCAAATTAATATGAAATGCGCTATTCATCAAGCACATAAACGTAGTTGGAGCATTAGATAAGCCAAATGGAACAACAACAAACTCATAATTCCCATACCTGGTCTTGAACGCAGTCTTGTAAATGTCCTCATCTTTGATGTGTACCTGATGGTATCCTAATCTCAATTCTAACTTGGAGAACACTACTGCTCCCTTCAGTTTATTGAACAAGTCATCAATCCTCAACAATGAATATCTTTTCTTGATGGTCACTTTGTTCAACTGCATGTAGTCAATGCATAATCTAAGAGTTCCATCTTTCTTCTTCACAAACAATATTGGTGCGCCTCAAGGTGATACACTTGACCTAATGTATCCCTTGTCCAACATTTCCTTCAACTGTAGCTTTAACTCAACTAACTCAGATGTGCTCATCCTGTAAGGTGCTTTTGATGTTGGAGTTGCCCCTGGCACTAACTCAATAGAAAATTCTACCTCCCTGTGAGGTGGCAACTATGTAATGTCCTCAGGAAATACATCCTGAAACTGCTGCAAAATAGGGTACCTGCTCAACACATCTGCATCCTCAACCTCCTTATCCTTATCATTAGAAATGTCCACTGCAAATAAGACACACCCTTTCCTGCGGCTACGCTTTGCTTGCACAGTTTTTACCATCCTAACTGATGTGGCTTTCTTCTTACCCTGTAAGACTCTTGGTTCCCCATTTTCATCAACACACTCAATAGCTTTGTCATAACAGTGTACCTTGGTTCTATGAAGATACAACCAATCCATGCCCAACAACATACTATATGATCCCAATGGTAATACATTCAAATGTGTTGCAGTAGGCATATCATTCAAATCAAATGCACAAGCTCTTACCCAATGATGCACTCGATTCTTTGTATCTGTATCCAACTGCACTAACCAAGATTCTACATGCAATTCTTTACTCAAACCACACTTATCCACCAAGTCAGGACTAACACAGGACAAATGATTTGTTATGTGATTTTGCCGAAATTATTCTCTAAACAAGATTATGGATCACAGAAGTCTAAATTCCTTACTAACATAGCTATAATTAGATCGAGGGTCAATCAAAATAGAAATAACTTGATCACAAAGCTTACCGTCCATCTCAATGATAGATGCCTAATTGTCTACCTGCCTGTTGTCCACTACTACATAAATACGCGGAATACTTTGACCAACATCCCCAACAGTTTGTGCCTCTTGTGCACTATATATTTGAGGCCTACCACCCTATTTTGTGGACAATCTCTCTTAAGGTGTTCCTTGCCACATGTCCAACACTCCAACCGACCAATACCAACACATTACACCTCTATGTTGCTGTTGTGACTCATGTCCTTGTCTCGCTGCATTAAATATATTTTGTGGTGCTACGTTCTCTTTCTCATTTGCATGATAAGGCCTTTTCCTCTTAGGCTGCCATTTACCTTTACCTTTATCTTTTCCCTTCCATCCTTGCTGAGATTCATTCTTACGCTTTGATTGTTCATATCAATGCTTTAGTTTCCCAATAACTTCCTCAAGTGATTGAGGCTCATCATACTCAATCCGATCTCTAAATGTTAATGACAATCCACTAACAAATCATTGAGCTTTAGCCTTATCATCTATAAGATATGATACATACCTTAATAGCTCCAGACACTTGGTCATGTACTCTTCAACTATCATTGATCCCATATTTAGCTCATAGAATTCCTTGGCCTTATTGTCGTAGTACCTCTCTGGCAAGTACTTCTTCTTGAAAATCCTATTGAACTCCCGCCAACTCAAATCATCTGTCCTGATGTTTCTGACCTGCTTAACATCTTCCCACCAAATGTTTGATTTATCTTTCAAGATGAAGGTCGTTACTCTAGCCTTCATGTTATCTGTGTCCTCATGCAACTCAAAGAATTTGTTCATCCCAAGTATCCAAACCTCTGAATCTTCCAGCTTCTTCACATCTCCATCAAAAGTAGGTGGCTTCAATTTCTTAAACTCATTTGGTAAGTATCCCCTATCATTCCTTTTGTAAGGATGATAGCGATGACGACCATGATGATTATCAGAACCAGAACTAGAATAGTACATGTGCTCATCACCCCTTCTATCCGAAGTGTCCAACAACCTTCCATCTCTCACCGTATCAGATCTATCTGACCTATGTCTATGAGGAGACCTATTGCCATATGCCCCATTAGTTCTATCCTCATGTCCATGGCTAATCCGAAGTGCCCCTTGTCACTACAAGTATGACAAACTCTAAAGGAGTATAGCATTAACCTTTCTTGTTTCTCTTGTGCATGTATGACCTGCTCATTATCTGCCTTACAACTCCTTATCTCTTCCTTCAAGCTTCTCAATGTGTCTTCCAAATCAGAAGAGTGCCCCAGACCACGTTGTCCATCTGATTCACAGGGAGATTCTATGTAGTCTACCACCTTGCTAGCCAGTTTGTCTCTTTCCTACCATGCATAATATGTCAGGTAAACCAAGTCACAATAAATCAATGTACCTTAGCATAATTCGGGGAGGATACCTTGCTTGCAAGATCAACAATCAGTGGGATACATGTATAAAATAAACATAAAAACATATAGACATACGCAATTAAATGCATCAACACATAAACAACACTCTAGTTAGGGTCCAGTCATCAATGCAAGGCCATATCAACAATGCATGTTATGACCTCATGCATGAAAACAACCTTTACTCCATTTTACACATTGCCACATGCAACCATCAACATGCATAAATAATGCCTAATCAACTACACATACGCATAAACACATGTAGTCGAGCATAAGTGATCAATTCTTGTAATCAACCAACAAGACTGACATATGAAATCAAAATATTCAAGAATGCACCTGATATACAAGGATGTAGTCAAGCAACATATAATCAACATGTAAGTGGCATATAACCATATGAAACCAGTCATATACTCATGACGATGCATTCCACAAAATCAATCATCAAGTTCCTCATGACAACCTTACTACCATCATGATCAACATCAAACAAATGCAACAACCACATGGAACGCAAGTGTAAGAAACACACATGTAACTGACATGCATGCATGACCAACACACACCACCCATCCAGTCCGAGGGGTGAACCATGCTATGATACCACTCTATAACACCCTCCTCACACATCTACCCAAGTAACCAGCCAATCGGGGTAAAAATGTGATGAGAAGCTACTATGATTGGATTCGACCTCCTATTTGACCTTAACGAAACAAATCAATGGAACACATCAGCCAACCTATCTGCATCAGCAACAAACCCCTTAAGGGACATGTCAACCACTCAAAAATCTTGTCCATGGGCCCCACTAATGTTTTGGACATCTTCAGTATTAGTCTCTCTCATGATATAGGCATGAGAGTGTCCAGAAACCCAAAGTCACTCTCACAGGCTTGCCTACCAACGTCCAGAGACCCAATTTTCCAGTTTTGTGCCAACCTCCCCGAGATTTGAGAAACTTTTTTCAGGCCTAGAGCCTAGGTCACTACCCAAAATGGCATGATAACTTAAGATCAGTCAAATAACAGGGAAACAATGATGCAAAAGCAATAAGTTAAACAATATCTTGGTGAGATCCCTACTAGCCATGACAGGGATTTCGTCAAACATGTCGCAAGCATGTAATCTACATGTGTAACCAACATAATTAAACATACTGATCTTGTACTTATCTGAGAATCGCTATGAACCATTGTTCCCTCATGTCGTTTTCTACATTACCATCTATTAGGCCATAGATACATTATCCATTCATTTACAAGCAAAAACATGCTAAGAGCCATACATAGTTCATGTCATAAAACACACATATAACCAACATAATAACAACAAAAATACTCATGAAAGTACAACCATATAAATCACATATAATCCATTAAAATGCTCATAGAAATACAAGGAGAAATAACCTTTCATTAATGATGCAAAAACCAAACCCGGGATGGAACTTCCACATTCCACCCAACCATAGAATGGCTTTGCCAAATCTCTCTTCAGCCATTCACCCCCGTTCCATATTCCAAGCATGAATGTGGGACTCAAACCAAAAGAACCAACAAGGGCATATCGAGGCTAATCCAACACAATGAACACATCATAACAAGTTTTAATGTGATCTCCACCTGATCACTAGGCGAAACAAGCATGGATGCCACCGTATACTCCACCTACACCGTGAGGAATTTTCTTGTCTCCTAGTCTCTCAGGCTTTACCGCAATCCAAACCCAGATCACTAGGCCCTAAATCGTGACCCACTCTCTAGGCTTTACCGCATATCCCAAACCCAGGATTACCAGGCCCAAAGGAGAGTAAACCACCTCTTGGATTTACCGTATATCTTGCCATTCACTGGCAAGGATTCCTAGGCCCATCGAGGCAACACAATCCTGGCTTTACCGCAACCCACAACCTGGCTCAGAGGTCACTAGGCCAATGGCTTTACCGTGATCCACAGTCCAGTTCAGGGACCACTAGGCCATGTGCTCTATCATTCGAAGATCCACCTATTGAAGGAAAGTGTAACTAGGTTCGGTCTTCATAAATGTACTTTTGATATTTGTACTTATTTAAGAAAAGAAATATTATTTTATAATATATGTCAATGAGTATCTTTCTCATTGAAGTAGGTCTAGCACATGTCAAAGTGCTATAGGTGAGTCAAATAGTTAAAAGGAAATGTTGAAGGCCTTAAGGGCATGTTACACCATGTACAAATATATATTAAAGTTAAAGGGAAAAACCTCCAAGAAAAGTCAAGTCCACTACGATGTTATGGCACCATCAAGAAGCTCCTTCAAGCATGCTACACCACCATGAAACTATCTAAATTCTGCTCAACAAATCAGCCACCAAACCGCCCTCAAAGTTAGCATACAATTAAGACGACAAGTCGGCCTACAATTCAGCCTAAATGGAGGGAGAGTTCTCTATTTATATAGGTTGTCCACTCCAAATTCAACATACTACTCAAGCTCTGAAATCCACAAGAAAAGGAGAGGATAAGAAGGACAAAGGAAGTTGAGGAAAAGGGTCTACTAGGGAAGTGAAGTAAGGAGAAAGGACAATGAAGGTAAAGAACTATTTTCTAAGGTATACATAGTCACACGTGCAAGGAAATGAAGGAAAATATGCTGCTATAACAACAGTGATATCACAGTTATATATTCTTCCTTGTTTGGGCTAGTAACTAGCCTACAAGGCCTCCTATTCTAGCGTGGAAGAAAGACGCTCAAGCGAAGAAGAGAAGGGAAGATAACACCTAGTAATCCTCCCACACATGCGAGAAATTAGGGTAGCAGAATAGTCATACACTCAAGAAGGATTTCGGTTGATCAAAGTTGAAGTACACTTGAGCAAGGGATAGAATAAGAACATCTTATCTAGAAGACTCACTCAAAGAAATTCTATCTCTAGAAAAGATTCATAGTAAGAGAAAGAAGTGTCGGAAGAAGGAGGATGAAGTGCTAGAGAACAAAGTGCCAGAAGAAGTGTCGGGGAATAAGGTGCAGAAAGAAGGAAGGACTTGACTTGTGCTTGAAGGATCTCTTTATCAGGGCTCTAGGGTTTGGCATTGATCAATAGAAACTTCAATTAGAGAAATTCACTAAAGGATTTTCCTCTCAAGAGAAGAGAGTTTTTGGCCCTGACAGAGAGCCAACATCACGTGTTCTTGTTTTTTTTTTTTTTTTTAACAGTTTGATGAAGTACACACATATGCACTAATAATAATAAGAAGAAGAATAAGCTAACAAGAAAAGTAAAAAGACTCCACAAATTGTTATCAAGTAACGAAGAATCACACTACACTACTTTGCCCTAAATTCTTCAACATGGTATCAGAGCAAAGGTGACGCATTGAGGGCAACTCAAGGACACTCATCAAGGAGAAGCATCTACAAAGTTGAAACATCAAGCCTAGAAGTCTCAATCACTTCAAGGTTAAGAAGGGTATACAATCCATCATTCATCAATAAGATCTACAAATCTAGAAGAAGAGCCTTATATAAAGGCACCTACAAAGAAGAGCAAACTGAAGCAGGACCTACATCAAGCTACAAATCTTCAAGCAAATCTCATCATCAAGCAAGTCCACTTGGAGAAGGCAACTTGAAGTACATTAAGATCCTCGAAAGGCAAGCTGTCAAGTCTTCAAGGAGGAAGCAAATCCATTACATCTCAAAATCTATCAAGTAAGTACATGTCCCCTTCTAAATATACATCAATGTCTTTTTGTAAGGAAAGCAATAAATTGGTAGGTACCAATAACTTTCTTTCATGGAAGAAGAGGACTTATCTACTTCTCGAAGAGAATGAAATCCTAGAACATATCAAAGGGAATATCACTATCCTTTCCAAGTAACAGACTCAAGCCTTAGCCAAGTACAATAAGGATGAGACAAGGTCTCGAAGGATTCTGATAGAATCAATCAAAGACTCTCTCATTCCCTATGTCTCAAATTTTGAGACATCAAAAGAAATTTATGATAAGCTAGTAGAGATATTCTTAGTATCCACAACCAGAGAGGTAATATCTCTGAGGAATGAATTATACAAGATGAAGACAACAAAGGAAGGAATAGCTCCCTACTTCATGAAAATCTCTTAAATTAGAGATCAACTTCATGAGCTTGGAGAAGTCATGCCTGACAGAGAGATGACAGTTGTAGTACTCAATTCTCTACCTGAGGAGTGGGGAAACTTCACATCAAGCATATATGCCAAGAAGGAAGCAACCAATCTCAGTGAAATGTGGTCTCTATGTAGAACAAAGGAAATCAAACTTAAGGCAAAGGAAGATGTGGGATCAAAGGAGCAAGCATTTGCTACCATGGCCAAAAGAAAGGGTAAATTTGTAAAGTTTGGTCCATGAAGAACAAACATCAAAGACATGTCCAAAATCCAATGTTTTGGATGTCAAGAATATGGACACTACAAAAGGAATTGTCGTAAGCTTAAGAAGGACAACGACAACAAAAGAAAGAGGGAAGAAGCTCACATAACTCAAGAGATTAAAGAAGAAGGAAATAAGCAAAAGAAGGAAGATCCTCTAGATCTCTACTATGAATAGGTCAAACTCTTTACTTCTAGACTTCTTTCAAAGTTTTGAGTAGTATAGGAGCATGTAGGAATAGAATAATAATGCATGGCTAGAACCATCCTCTAGAATCTAGAAGCATGATGTACATAGAATTATAGATACTCATGGAGATATATCATTTATAATATATATAAAAATGCATGGGTAGAAATATCTTCTAGAATATGGGAGCATGATAGTTATAGCTCAATATATTCATGTAGAAGAAGCATACCTAGTATAGGACCTCATCCATGATGAAAGAAAAAATTGATCATGATTTAAGAATCTTAGAAGACCTCCATTATCAAAAAGAAAAGAAACATTTGCAAGGCAAGGATCTTTGAGATCCTATGATGGAATATTCAAAAGAAGGTTCATGAACCAACGCAGATGTCTCATTGGGAATCCCATTCATGGGATTCAAGAAAATGATGATATGCATGCAAGCTAAGATGAAGCAAGAAGGGCCACACCAAAGGATGATCAAAGGAGAATCAAGATGAGGTAGGTATGCATTAAAGTTTAGTCATGTTATCATTTGTATATTATTGAGTCATGGGATAGTTCTATAACATGATCAAGCATGAAAGAATCTCTTTCACCAAGAACATGCTCGAAGGCATGTACCACATTGCAATGAAGGTCAACAAAAGAATATGCTCACATAAGAAGCATAAAACTGCTAACTGAGAAGCAAGAAGAAATGTTGACAAGTCCAGGAAGCAATGAAGGAATGCTCTCATAGGAAGCATTAGATGGTTGACCTATCTATCTGATAAGAAGCAAATGAAGAAAGAGATAAAGCATGTGGAATAAAACCATGATCACCGAGAATCACTATCTGACAAGATACTTTGGAGGCATCTCCCGAAAGAAGGCAAGACAACTCTGATAAAGGAAGAAAGGACCCTTGACACCTATGAAGGCCTTGGAGATATAAAATATGCAGATAACTAATTCTACTATACGAATATGTCGTGATGAAGAAACCATCCAATAAAAATCAATCTTGAAGCAATATCAGGATGAAGTAATGGTGGACTACTAGGTCAAAGCATGTAAACAAGCAAGCACAATGAAGCATCCATAAGAAGAATATTCTGAAACATGGACAAGATGACAAAGAAGTAGCCAAGGTGACAAGAAAACCTTTTGTATGAAATGAAAGCCACGTTACTCAAAGGAAGTAATGACATGACAAACCAGGGAGGAAAGTGATCGATGGATGGTACCCTACGTAGAATAAGTTCGAACAAAGACTTCATGACATCAAGAAATGAAGGAGATCAAGCAGCTGAAAGACCCACGAGGAAGAAGTTGTTGATGAAGGAAAGAGTCCCCGGTTAAGAGGGAGTTCTGACAGGTCCTTGATCAAGAGGGAGTTTTGGATCACCCCTGATTACAAAGGAGTGACTTCCATTTCATGGGTCATGCACTAGACTAGGACTAACAGCCATAAGTCTAGATGAAGGCCATGAATGGAAATGTAGACACAAGATATCTTGTCTTCACTTGGGAAGAAAGAATGGGAGGGTTGGGTAATCATCTGGTATCTGATACTCTTTGAGGATGTGTAGGGAATCCAAGGCAAGAGTAGGCAAGAGGATCAATATTCTTTGAGGGCTAGGAACCCAAGATAAGAATAATCCTAGAAGGTCATACTCGGAGAACACCCAAGTGGGTATGTGCCTTGAGAGACAATGATGAAGGTGTCTATAAATCATTGTTATTGCTAACATTGTAGCTCATGGTCTCATAAAGAGATGGAGTTGTTAGTTAAGGCATTGCACTATGACATTGTTGATGGATATGATGCTATAACAGATGGATTGCTAATCCAGTTTCTCTTATGTGAATTCTTCAAGATTGATAATAGCCAAACACCTTTTAATGTTGTATGAATACCTCCCTAGTAAAGAGGGATTGTTGAAGGAAAGTGTTACTAGGTTCAGTCTTCATAAATGTACTTTTGATATTTGTACTTATTCAAGAAAATAAATATTATTTTATAATATATGTCAATGAGTTTCTTTCTCATTGAAGTAGGTCTAGTTCATGTCAAAGCTGTGCTATAAGTGAGTCAAATAGTAAAAAAGAAATATTGAAGGCCTTAAGGGCATGTTACACCATGTACAAATATATATTAAAGTTAAATG
Source organism: Pinus taeda (assembly GCA_000404065.3). Lineage (NCBI taxonomy): Eukaryota > Viridiplantae > Streptophyta > Pinopsida > Pinales > Pinaceae > Pinus > Pinus taeda. The sequence continues at coordinate 173,335 of APFE031311154.1, read as the reverse complement.
GAAAAACCTCCAAGCAAAGTCAAGCCCATTCCTATGTTATGGCACCATCAAGAAGCTCCTTCAAGAATGCTAAACCACCATGGAAACTATTTGAAGTCTGCTCAAAAAAGCAGCCACCAAACTACCCTCAAAGTCGGCCTACAATTAAGAGGACAAGTCGGCCTACAAGTCAGCCTAAATGGAGGGACAATCCTGTATTTATAGAGGTTTTCCACTCCAAATTCAACGTACTACTCAAGATCTGAAATCCGCAAGAAAAGGAGAAGATAAGAAGGATGCAGGAAGCTGAGGAAAAGGGTCTACTAGGGCAGCAAAGTAAGGAGAAAGGATAGTGAAGGTAAAGAATTGTTTTATAGGGTATACATAGTCACACGTGTGAGGAAATGTAGGACAGTCTACGGCTATAACAATAGTGAGATCACAATTATATATTATTCCTTGTTTGGGCTAGTAACTAGGCCTCCAAGGCCTCCTACTCCAATGTGGAAGAAAGACACTCAAGCAAAGAAGAGAAGGGCACATAAGACCCAATAATCCTCCCACACGTGCAAGAAACTAGGGTAGCAGAACAACAGAACAATCATACATTCAAGAAGGATTTCGGTTGGTCAAAGTTGAACTACACTTGAGCAAGGGATAGAAGAAGAACATCTTATCTAGAAGACTCACTCAAAGAAGGTCTATCTCTAGACAAGATTCATAGTAAGAGAAATAAGTGTCAAAAGAAGGAGGATGAAGTGCTGGAGAACAAAGTGTCGAAATAAGTGCGGGGGAATAAGATGTAAAAAGAAGGAAGGACTTGACTTGTGCTTGGAGGATCTATTTGTCAAGGGTCTAGGGTTTTTCATTAATCAATAGAAACTTCAATAAGAGAAATTCACTAAAGGATTTTCCTCTCAAGAGAAGAGAGGTTTTAGCCCTGGCAGAGAGCCAACATCTTGTGTTCTTGTTTTTGTGTTTTGGTAGCAGTTTGATGAAGTACACACATGTGCACTAATAATAATAAGAAGAAGAATAAGCTAATAATAAAAGTAAAAATACTCCACAAATTGTTATCAAGTAACGAAGAATCGTACTACACTAATTTTTTCTAGATTCTTCAACACCATCCCACTCAGATTCAAATCCATCCAACAATCCAGCTCAACCAAAACATGAGAACCCCATCACACCACGGCTATCTAGAACCGACAAGGCTAGGTTGAAAACATGGTTACTCATGGAAAAACCCATGCCGTAACAACGAAAGAACCACATGCAATACCATGCATGCCAAATCTAGCAAGGAAAATACACATGCAAATCGACACCTGCAAAGAATCTTGCTGTAGTTACTTGGTCCTGCCTTTCCTTGCTTGATATTTACATCCCCTTGTCTTCTTTGCCTTTCTTGCTCCAATGCCAAAGTGCTCCAAGAAAACTCTAATTGTCCAAGAGTGAGAGGGAGAGAGAACAATGAGAGAGCTCCAAAACTGAACTGACAAAAGGTTACCAACTGATCCTCAAAAGCCTTTTTATGAATGAGGCTTCTATTTTCCTTCAATTTCCTCCTCACATGCAACCCGTGACCTTTCACCATCCTTTTCTCATAATTATTATTATTTTCATAAATAAATGTGCCAAAATGCCATTTTGCCTTTACAAAGCCTTAACTATTGCCTTTGCCAATTTCCTTAGCCATAATAAACCAAATGAACACCCCCTAGGATGTCTTGCCCAACATTCAGCTTGGAATAAGTGTCGCATCAACTGTGGCTATTATTTTTACCTTTATTAACTTTTATTACATGGAATTTGACCAGGGTTGTTATAGGAAGGCTCTAGTTTAATAATTTTTAAAATTGCATAGTTTAATTATTGTTAAGTTTCATTCTTATATGGGTATATTTTTTTGTTAATTTTGTGTGAAATAATGTATGAATTTGATGGAATTAGATGTTTGAGCTATGTATTCTTCACAATCCAAGTGCTCCATGGGTTTCTCACGATGTTCAATCTATTTATGCATTTAAAATGCAATTTAAATAATGAAAAACTACAATCTCGCTATATCATTGGACTCGACAAAAAATAAGAAACAAATACATAGAACATTTACACTGTGCCCTTGAAAATTAACAAAGGTTTCGATGTTTTTGGACTCTTTTGCTATAAATAATTTTGGTTAGCTAATATGGTTGTACCTAAGCGCACCAAAATGAGCTATCTCAAATGTTTAAGTGCTTTGAGCATTATATAGGAGGTCTCGAAGTTATCCTCTAGGTTGGTTGCCTTCATTGCACACCTCACTCGATATCCTTGTGGAGTCAAGCATCATAATCAAAATTGATGAGTTTACACTAGGTACCATCCTCAAAAGTTTAGCCTTTGGGAAGATGCTCAAACCTAATCTTGTCACATAGGTTATACCACCATGGGAAGAACAAAGACCATAGAGAACATTCAATAGAAAAAATTCGGGGAAAAGGAATATTGGAAGGTCTCATCCATGGCATCGCTAATGGTGGTTAATGTTTGCGCCAATGCTTTCATCTGCAAACTTGTAAGAGTGTACATTAGTCTTCAATTGGGGTGGGTCAACATTGGGTTCAGCAAAATATCTATTTCTTTAACTCACTACCAATGATCTTTAATGTCCAATCTATATTGGCTCAAGCTTATGACCCTAGTCATTTGTTTCATTCATCCAATTTTGACCTTGTGATTTTTTATCCCTTATGTCCACAAACTAACCAATCCAAGAAACCGTGAGCATGAAATCAACAAAGAAAACCTTGCACAAGGAGATTCTATACCCTAACATATAGTTTACCTATGGTGAGTCAACTATGCAATATGTGGAGAATCTCAAGAGGAAATGTGGAAATGAGAGACAAAATCAACCATCAAAAAAATCGATTTAAGAAATGTGTTAAATTATGAGTTGAGAAGGTAAAAATGATTCTTGAAGACGCTGTATTACTGACCCAAATTATGTATTTCCAGGAATTAAACGTGGTTGGTAAGTTTTATGTCATTAAATTGCAAAATACACTCTCCTATTATGGATGTGCAAGTTGATGGTTTCTACTCTTAAGGCGCACTTACGAATTTTATGTTCTACCAATAGGTTGGATCACTTCTTTATTTAAAAAAGGTAATTATGATGCTTGAACTTATGAAGGGAGATGGCTCTAAAAAAAATAATTATATCATTGAAGACATGTTCTTAGTGATTTGATCCCATAAGGGAAAAATCTTTCTTCCAACTAATCTAGGTAAAGCTCCCAACTCTCCCTTTGGAGTTATGAAATGTTCAAACTCTTGACACTATTAGGTATTTGATTAATGGATTTTATCTATTTTGCTGAGAGAATTAAGGAATGGAATCCAAGGGAAATGGCCTATTATATTTTAAGGTTGACATGGTATAAGGGCTCTTGAATAGTGTCAAGATAAAATCTAGAAAATATAGTTATAATCTATGTTTACACTATGTAATAGATGTTTATTCCATGCTTATATTCATTTGAAGATTGATTGTTTCATTACAAGGGAATTTGATCTACGGAATTTTGATCAGGGTCATCATGATGCCTCTCCTGAAATTGGAAATGGAATGTTAGTGCATTAGAGAAATTCCATTGAAATCAAGGAGGTTTATATGGATGAAAAAATTTCATCTTGATTTACACCAACGAAGAATCAATCAAAATGTAAAGGGGTGTTAATAACAAAATTTCTTAAGGAGAATGTTAATTTAGTTAACAACTTAATACCGCTCAACATTTCAAATCTTGGAGAACAATAATGGAAATCAAAACCTAGGCACTTCAAAGGAAATGGGAGTTCTAAATGTTGAGAAATGGCAACAAGAAATTCCAGTTTAATTTGTCCTTGAATTAAACTGTGAATTAAAATCGAATTCTATTCTCATAGCAACTTGTAAATAGTTAATTAAGTTTAATTAACTTAATTGGCTTAGGAATTTCGAGTTGGAAGTCTTTCTATAGTCATGTATATGTTATCCCTAAATTTTAGAGGTCTAGGATGGGTTTATTTGAGTTGTAATTAGATTAACTCGGTTTACTGAGTTATCATCAGTTAAATTAGTTCTAACTGTTTGTGGAACTAATAGAGGACTAACAATCAGTTGGTGCACTGGTGCATCCACAAGTGTTACTCCAGTTAACCGAAGATTCCCTCATGAGAAACCTATTTGAGACTAGAGTGCAGGAAGAGTGTACTATCAGTTGTATGATTTACTGAGTTGTAAATATCATGCATGCAATCAAAGAAGGACCTATGTTTGGATTGCACAATTTTGGAAGCATGAATTCCCTTTAAATACAGGTTATTCATCCTAGGAATTGCGCAAGGAAATAGGGGCTTGGTAGGCAGAGGAAATTGGTTAAGTGTTGGGTAATATTGGTCTTGTGAGGTGGAGAGTTGAGCATACTTGTGCGGAATTGTTCTAGTGAGAACAAGCTTTGTATCTTCACTCATACTTATGATTTAATGTAATATAGATAGGCGAGGTTTTGAGCAGTGGCTTTCCCCAAAAAAACTTATTGTGTTATGTGCCATTGATTATCTTTCCCTTGCTGAATATTATTTTCATTGATCTATTGGCTTTCGCTAGTTGAAAGTAGAAGTAGATTCTTTTCTTGTGCTTTAGTACATTGCATGAGCTTGTAAATCTACAAGAAATTCTACACTAAACGATGGTCTTCTAGGTAATTATTTAATATAATCTAACAGTAGCCCTATCTTTGCTTTACAAATTTGTTAAATTATTTTCCTTTCTTCGAAGAAAAGTAAGGGTTATGGGGTCCATAGGGTACCCCTTGATAAAGAGTCTCATTTTCCCTATATATCCCATCCTAATCCCTCCAACCTTCCCTCTTTGTCCTCTCCTTGTAGACCATTGATATAGATAGAGGGATTATGGAGGTACCCTCAAACGATAATCCTTAGGGCCTTAGGAAGCCTCAAAGTTTTAAGCCTATAGAGAAATAGTATCATTTGTGATCCTCTAAATTATCTATGGTAGTTAAGGGGGTAAAATGATGGCTTTCTTCTAATAGTGTTTAATCCATTAACATTGTCATCTATGGTAGGAAGTCCTTTTAGTTTATAACCCAACATAAACCTGAAAGAAACCATTTCAATGGTTCTTGGACTAGGGTCGACCCCTTTACATTTAAGCCATGACAATTATGGTCTTCAATATTAAATGTTTGGGAGTACCTCATAACAAAATATATGCCTTGGATAGGTTCGTAAGGATTCATATACCTGATATTATTTTGATCCAAGAAACTATGATGGAGGATGGAAAAGTAAAGAAATATTTGTCATACCTCTTAAAGGATGGGATTTTTTTGTCTTCTAGTGATCCAAGTAGGTCTAAAAGGTTGATAACAACATGGAATTCGTCTTTCTAGCTTCAAAGTTCATATCTTATTGATTGATGGATTTGGATATATTTGTTGTCATTAGAATTGAGCACATATTATATAGTTGTTAATTTGTATGGGCCATACAATAGTACGTATGAATATTGGGAGATTTCTTTGAGCATATATTTCTTTGAGGTGATATCTTAATTCTTAGAAGAGATTTTAATTTTGTTTTGAGGAGAGAAGAGACTAAGGGAGGTTAGTAGGACCAAATCCCTAGATCCCTTTCTTATGAAGCAATTATAGGATATATACATATGTGATCTTCATTCTATTCAAATGGTACCAACATAAAGGAATATAAGGTCAAAGATTGAGGGTGGTGCAAAATTATTGGACATTAAAAGAATATAGCATGGGAAAATTGAAAAAGGGAGGACAAACTAAAATCTTGAGTTGGAATAGGAAGAAACTCATATCATGTTATGGTTTTCTTTCAAATAGAAAAAGATGATAAGAAGCCTCTCGGGCCTTTTAAGTTTAATCCTCACTAGTTATATATGAGGAATTTTCCAACGTTGTTAAGACAAAATACTAACTATTTAACTCTAATACACAGAGGGTGAAAAAAGCTACAATATCATGGCCCAAGTAGAAAAGTAATGATTCCCAAAATTGCATTCTCAAGGTGGAGAAGAGAATTTATGATATTTTTGAAAAGAATGGACATGGTATTTTCCTTGAAGTGGACAAGATCACCTTAAGGGCTTTGGAAGGAAAGAAGAGGAATTTTATATCTTGGGAAGCAATCAAATGGAGGTAGAAGAGCTAGACAATTTGGTTAGAACAAGGGGTGAAAACACTAAGTTTCTCCATAGCTATGCTAAGGGTAGGAATAACTCAAAACACAATATGGGATTTACCCAAATCCAATGGATCTAAAGTTCCTACCTTTAAATATTTGGATGAAGATGGTGTTTCTTTACCCCAAGCAATTCTATAAGATCCAAAAAGGGTTTCAAGTGGTCAAGTGTTTTCCTAGTTTAATAAAAAAAGACACTAATAAGGAAGTAATAACATAAGTCACCAAGGAAGAGCTCAAAAAATTAGTTTTTTTCCTTTCAAAGAGATAAAAATTCCATACTAGATGGATGGACCATATAATTCTATCAAGGTTTCTATGAGATGTTAAAAATGACAACATGGCTATAGTGGAGGAATCGAAGATGTTCAGGAAATTCTTGGGAACTCTTAAATTGACCTTCTTAGCATGAATCCCTACAAAATATAGTGCCTATTCCTTTTAATATTATAAACCCATCTCTTGTTGTAATGTTATAAATAAAATTATTGCAAAAGTTATATCTTGCATACTACAAATAGCCATTTCCTCCATGTTTTCTCTGGAAAATCTTAGGTTCTTATCTATTTGTCAAACTCACGATATTGTGGGAATAGCCTGGGAAGGGATCCATTCCATAAAAACTAAGAAAATTTCTACACTAATTATAAAGTTTGATTTGTCCAAGGATTTTGATAAGGAAAATTGGATGTAGTTGAGATTTATTCTTCTTCATACATGTTGTAATCTCTTGTTTTCTAATTGGATAAAAGAGTGTATAAGCTCTTCTTTCTTATTTAATCTCAATATTGGGTTAACCAAAGGTTCTTTAGACCCTCCAAAGTTCTAAGTCAATGGTGACCCTTGTCTCCTTTTCTCCTTCTAATCATAGTCAAAGGAAATAATAAAATTCTTGAGTTAAAGAGAAGAAGAAGACTAAGCAACATTAATAGTGACGCCATTATTTCAAATCACTTAACTTTTTGTTTATAGATAATGTTATTATGTTCGGTGTATGCTCTATTAGAGAATTGCAATAAGCATGGAAGTTAATGTTTGGAAGTCTACCATCTCCTATAATAAGTTGAATAAGAGGCTAGAAAGAACAATCAAACACTTTCTCCTAGACCGGATTGAACCTTTCCCTAAAGAAATGAAATAATTGGGTTTTTTGCTAAAGAAAATTACTTTGGATACATATATTGGCTCTGGTTATATCACAAAGTGGAAAAACAGAATCACAAGCTAGTGTACTAGGTGGTTAGAGAAAATATCAATTTATTGGCATTCTTTAGCCTACACTTTAGCTAGCATTAGAATCTATAAGAAAACACTTTTTCAATTTATATGGAAATGTAGGAAAAAAAGGGAGATACCCACTACAAGATGGCAAGATTGTGGCCACTATCAATTTATAGGAACGATTAGTTGTATAAGCAGAGGAAAAGATAGAAAGAAAGGGAAAATGTGGGGATTAGTTTATTTGTTTTACCAAGATCCCCTAAATCATGGAATTGAGTGATCAAATTTACGAGCGAGTGGAGTCTTAGTGTGTGAGTATGGTAGTTGAGGATGGTAAATAGGGATACCAAATGGATGGAAAGAATGGTCATCACACAATCAATGTTGCTTCCCATCTGATTTTGTAAGGAATTTAGCACACCATTGAAAGTGCTTGCTAAGTGTAATGCCACATGGGGGTGGGGTTTGAGGAATATACACAAATTCAAGAAAGCACTAGCTACAAAGAGCCTTTGGAGGCTTATCAAATATTCACGTATGTGGCAACATGACATAATTTAAAACAAAGTACATTAGGAAAGGAAATTTATCCCCTTTTAATGAATAATGGATAAGGTCCATAATAAAATATATGGTACATACCTTTATTGTTTGGAAATCTCAAACTTTGGCATTCCCTCTCATAGGCCAATGGTTTAACTAAATAGTATGAAATGACTTTCATGTTAAAATAAGGTGGGCTATCGAGATAAGAAGCAATGGAGAACATGGATTATTTGATGATACATTTAAATCCTTAGATTCAAAGGGATTGTGACTATGCTAGATGCATCAATTGTTGAAAATGACACCTTTTGGAATCAAGGATGGAAGAAGGCATCATATCTATAATTGGGGGGAAATATTGTAGAGCATATTGGATTCTCTAGTTAATAGGTTGGGCTTGTTCAAATTAAGAGATATGGAGGATGATCTTGTACAATCTCACAATCCAATTGGGGCATACATAGTAAGAATTAGGTATGTGAAATTGTTTTTAGTAGAGAATCAAGAGGAATGTTGGTTGTGAAACAAGCCCCTTTGAAAGCTAGTCTTTTATTCTAGTTGGCTTTGAGTAGTAAATCTCCTACTTGAACATCTCCCAAAAAAGAACTTGATCCAAGTTAAGATATTTTATTATATGTATATCAAGTAAGGAATCTCTCCACCACATTCTTAGTTTGGAAAGAGGCCTGATCCTTAGCTGAAAATATTTGTTTCGAAGATGGACTTGCCCTAATGGATAATTTTAAGAGATGGATGGAGGAATTACTGGTTGTAAATCATATAGAACTCCTATAATAGTTTCTTGGGGATTATGGATGGTAAGGAACCACTTGATTTTTTAAAATATGTCTTACACCCACTTGGAGGTATACTATAAAATTAGATATTCATATAAGAGACTTTAATATTGTACTGGAAAAAAACTCGAAGGTAAATAGGTAGGCTAGATATAAATTAATCTAAAGCATGGGTTTTTAAGGACGAGGATAGTAAAGGCAACCCATGATCCATTGAAGTTGGTGGCATTATGTTTCTCTTGTCTAGTCATAACTTCACATTTAAGGATAATTTGGAATGACCAACGATAATTGGGTAGAATTACATGTACTAAACCTTTAATTGACATTAGCTATTGAGAAGGAAGTGAGGAAGCTCTAATTCTGTACTAAAACTTGAAATTGATTATAAAATGGGTAAAAGAAACTTTCAAACTCCAAAACTTGGTTGTAGGACTACTCCTTAATTAAATCAAAGCAACAACTGGGTAATTTCACAAGATCTCATTTCATCATCCATACAAAGAAAATAACATGAGAAGTTGTTGTTAATGATAAACATGGAGTGTTTATGTTAGAGCAACGTGGGATGGAAACGTTAGTTGTGACTTTATATTATTCTTCTCTTTCTTTAATGTTTTTTACAAGATGAACTATTAATGTTTCTTAACCTTTTTTTTTTTTGTAAATTAGACTAATTCTATTATGGTACAAAACTTCAAAAACTTACAACGAGGCGAACCTCGGATATCACCATCCTACAAAGATGGATTTTGCAGCATTGATGTCCTTATCCAGCCAGGCATTTGTCCTACCCTAGGATTGGGAGACTTGCCTGCTGTTACAAAACTTAGACAGTGAGGGAAAAAGACCTTGAAACCCATACATATTCCGAAATACAGACTTTTAAACCAAAACCCGGAACCTCAAGACTGACTCAAAAAGCATATTCCCTGACTCTATATTCCGCCATTGACGCTGCATACATAAGCATATCATAAGAACTATGGTTGTGCTGCCGAGGACTGGGCAGAGCAGCAACCTTACATAAAGAGAGAGCACTGAAAAAGACGCATATCATGACCCAAAAGAAGAACAAAAGACATTGCCATACCCTTCGCCTGGTTGCCCTGAGAACTGGTTCAGTCGTCCTCAGAGGTAGATGGCACCTCTTCCACCACTCTGCAAGCATACGGGTCCGGCTCGCTTGAGTCTGTGTGAGGCGCATCGTCTTCCGCAGGAGCGCTTGGACCGGCCACGGCTCCCTCTGATGCCTCTGCTAAGTTGCGCTGACCCTGCTCCGGAGCTGGAGGAAGAATTGCCGGACAGACCCTCTGTGCAGGAGACAAGGTTGGTTGATCCAGTACTGGGGCCGAAGGCCTGTGTTCCTCTGCCGCTGGCACACGAACCTCATGCTCACATTTCTCAATTTTAACAGACACATAGTAAGTGTCGGAGTCCAGAAGGCAGGGGAAGCTGAATCGTGTTGTGGGATGGAAGCTGTGATTACAGGCCGGGGCTTGAGCTTGCCCTTGTCTTCTTCCGCGTCGGCGACGAGCACTATTAGCATCGTCCGACAACGAGTCAGAGGAAAGTGGGATGGGTGCTCGACCTCTTGCCCCTCCCCGAGACCCGCCGCGATGACAACTGGCGCGAAGCCTCTCCTTAGGCATTGCAAACCAGGGTAATGTGGAATGGACTGAGAATTATGCAGCGGGTTAACAAGAGGCGCAGAGGCACGGAAAGGCCAAAGGGCTACAGGAGGCACAGGTAATTGCAGGAGAAAATCACCTCTACAGACCTGGGCAGACTGGCCAGTAGGCCAAGGAATGATGGTAGGCCAAGGAATGATTGCGGGCCGAGGAATGACAGCAAGCCACCTGCAGTTGCAGACTAGCGCAGAAATTAGGGAGGGAAATGCCGGGAGCCGGCTTGTTTCTTGGCAGCGCCTGTCTCTCTGAGCCTGCCACAACATAGAAGTCCAGAGCCAAATGCAAACCAGAACAATCCGCAAACTATACATTACCTTTCCTGTGCCTCTGTCATTATATGGAGAGGACCTGCAGCGTGCCATGTGCGAACCAGAGGCATTCATTATCTTCCCGGAGGGTGAAGTTGCAGACCGCGCGCGAGGAGGGCTAATCGAAGCGGCTCAAATGCAGTGGACGAAGCGCCTGGAGGGATAGTTAAGGCAGGGAGTTAAAGGCTGTGTACAGGTGGCGGGCCTTGGCCGCCACTTGCCCAGTGGGAAGCCCGCCCCCGTACAACTATCACATGCTCGCACCCGCATCCGGGGGTTTCTTAACTTTTATTAAGGAGTTGTGGATAGCCCTATTATATACCTCCCAAATATATATATATATAGAATTTTGATGTATGGTTGTAGGTCTTAGTTGATATATCTATGGGGTCATATATGGACTAATATAAACGAAAATAGGCTTATGTTGGAACTATTTAAATCTATGTGCTAGTGGTGTATTGAATTTTTTGAATGTAATTCTTTTTCTCTAGAATATAAAGTTATGTATTTTTCCTTGAAATGTACATACAAGATTTAAAACTATTTTGTTTCAAGATTACTTCAGTAAGAGATCAATAAAAACAATATGTGTTTACCTATTTTGGTTGCCTAGGGAATTTGGCTGGTGCACAATGCTTGTCTCTTTAAGTGTAGAAATTGTAAGAAATTTGCTACTGCTAATGAAATCAAATTGAAATCAAGACACATAGATTTCTTCTACTATTATGTGGAAAGGAAAGCACATGATAGAAACACATGAAATGACATGCAAGCATCAAAACATAAGGAACACAATGATTTTACAGGGGAACCCAACTCGGAAAAAACCCCTTCGTTGCTTTGCATTAATTTAGATGAGAAAGAGAAACAATTACAATGTCTTGATTCAACTCTGAAGCACACCTTGTCCTGTAAAACTATTATTCTACTTCCTGACCTACTTTGGCTAACACTTAGCCAATTCAAGCCTCAACCAACTTCCTATGTCCTTGCGCAATCCTGGAGGAATTAAGCTCCTAAAATAAGAAAATTCCCTATTTCGTTGCACAAATCCAAGGGGAATTGATCACCTGCTCAGTGCAAAAGCATTGTACACTCAACAATATACAATTATAAATACAAATGTGCCTTTTTCATCCACTCAACTAGGAAATTCAAATTCCATGCACGACTTGGTCTATTTTTAGCGTATTGACCAGTTAACTGAAAGATCAGTGAGTTAACAATAGTCATAACTACTCAACTGACCTTCATCTGACTCAACTAATGACTAGAGCTCAGTTAACTGAGTTCAACTAACAATAACTCAACTAGATTTATAGATCTTAGAAATCAACACATGCACAACTCTACTTCTAGCCTACAAACTTGAATTTATTGACTTAACTGGTAGACAAGGCCATGTTACTCTAGTTAACTGCAATCCAAGTCATCTTGCTGATGTCAAAAATCGAATTTTCTCTATTTGACTAAGTCAAAAGTTAAATGAGGAATTTTCTTTCTTCAATTTCAACACTCCCTCTTAGCAAGAAAAAGGGTTTTGTACAACCCCTAACATACTCTTGTAGGAATGTAATGTAACAATACTCCTTCTCATTGTTGTTGTTAATACTGCAACAACTGCAACTGAGAAGCATCTGAAATATTGAATCAATTTTGTCTTTGAGCTGCAACTGTTTCCTAAGCCTCTGACTGCTACTAGTATTTGTACTACTTACTGGGAAATCTATATTGTTGTTGACTCTACTATTGATCCTCCTGCTCTATTGTCAGTATTTCTTTGTGCTCCTCAATACCTAACTACTCCAACTGACATTTATCCTCCTGCTACTAAATATTGTGGGCCCTCATAGCAAGGGTAATGATCCATGAGAAGAGTATATTATAACTACTACTCCTCTCTTATGGACCCTGCCCAAATCTTTTCAACTCTAGGACTAAGGCTCTACATTTTTCCACCTCACTCCTAGAGGTATAGTTGCATGCATGGTGAAATCTACCTCTAGATTGTAGAGATTTTTCACTCTAACTGCAATATGTTCCACTTGTCTAGTAGAAACATGCTTCAAAAAAGATTTTCCCTTACTGAACACCACATCATAATGTTGAAATGTGTAACTAGGTTTGGTCTTCATAATGGCATATCTAATCATAATTTTATGTATTTAATGAGAAAACTAAATTTATTTGTATTGATCTTGAGGCATGGGTTTCACGCTCAAGGGAAATTTATTTTTAGATTAAGCTCTCATTGAGAGCTTTTAGGGATTGTCATTGAGTCTACAAGTCTAGGGAGTCTTTGTCATGTATGAATGACCCTCCTTGGGCATGTTACATATTGTAAAGAAAATAATTTGAGTCATAATAGTGTCAGAATGACCCTCCAACACCTTTTCAAGTACAAATTATCAAGTCAGCCTACAAAGAAGCAAGTCGGCCTCTCCAGAAGATGATTTCGGCCTATTAGGGCTGCCAAGGAAGCCTATATATATAGGCATTCAACCTCATTCCAAATGGAATCAATCAAGTATTGATCTCATTACAAGAAGCTCGATCAAAGGTGTAGAACATAGTGAAGAAAGGAGAAGACAAATCGAGGAAAAAGGAGTATATTCACAAATTTGTTCTTGGGTAAACTCTCACACATGTAAGTTGTAATTATGGCAAAATGATAGTCAGTTAAGGAACCAAATGAAGGATGGAATAAGCAATAATATGCAATTTGAGTTGATGGAGAAGGAACTGTTACCCAAGCGAAGGAGAAGAGAATTTGTCTTCACCATTATTCTGCCACGCGTACAAGCTAGAGTTAATATAGGAAGAGATGAAATCACAGTCAAGATGCAGGTCTGAATTTATGATAAGAAGATGGATTTGAAGCAAGGATACTTTTGTTGAATTTACTAAAAGTCAAGAAGAATTGTGACTTGGTCTTGGAGGGGTCATTTGGTCAAGGGTCTAGGTATTGGAATTCGTCAATCGAAGATTCTATAAGAAGAAGAATTCTCGTGGGTTTTCCTCTGAAGATGGAGAGGTTTTGGCCCTGGTTGATTGCCGATATCTTCAGCCTCTTGTCTCATTATTCTTTATGGTTTGGTAGTTGTTTGATGAAAGAAACTCTAATAATAACAAGAGAAAGCAGAAGCTAACTAAGTAAAGTAAAAATACATCACAAATAATTATCATTTCAAAGAAATCACCTAATTTTGTTGCCCCTAGATTTCTCAACATGGAATCAGAGCTAAGGCAACAAGTCAAGGGAGGCTAGCATAAAAAAAAAAAAAATAGTGAATCTTCAAGTATACTTAAGGACGAGTTCAAAAAGGAAGTTTGATAAAAAAATTATGGGCACAAATATTCTCAAGGTCTGATCTCAAAATAGGAAGAAAGTGACAATGAAATACATCTCTCTCTCTCAAGACAGTGAAAATAATTAAACTCTTTCTAAAGTCAAGAAAAATTAGCTCTTCGCAGAGTGAGTAGACCTTTGATCTATGTGCATAAAAAAATAACTTTTGAAAATCACCATCTCAAGAGGCCGAAGGCATAATTAAATTATTCTAAGCAATTTGAGTCCTTTGGGAAGAAGAATGAGCCTCTGGAATTTGAAGAAAAGGACTATTCAAGAAGAAGAAATCACGAAACCAAACTTTTGGACGTCATGAAAGGATTGTTTTCATCATTTCAAGAATTCAAATCTACATTAGCAATAATAGAACCAAGACTCTAAAATAAGTTCAATTGTTTTCCTCATTCAAGAGCTGAAGCCTCCTAGCAAAAAATGATGAAAGAAAATTCTAAAAGGAAGCATAGTCAGAATTCGTTCCTAAAGATCAAACCCTCTCTTGGGCATATGTAGATATGATATTCATCTCAATAAAATTCAAATTCAAAGACCATATCATCCTCCGAACATACATATAAGTTATCTCTGTCAAAAAGGGTGGAAGCACAAATATCTTTATCTTTGTGATAACATATATCTCATATTCAAGATGTGTCCTTGTGATATCACTACTCTACTCTACTTACAAGTTCAAATCCTATGGTGATCGAGTTCATGTAATAATAAAAGATGCAATCATCAGTACTTGTTCTTTGAAAAATATCTATTCAATGTAAAGAAGTTTGAAGAGAACTAAGGAAACATACCTGAAGTAGTCTAAGTCATCAAGCAAAGAGTGGAACTATACCACCACTAGAAACATTGTTACACTTGTAGTTGTAAGGACATCAATTCAAGGTCAAGAGTTCTATGACAATCATATACCTGAAATAAGATAAGTACAATGAAAAATAACTCACACTTGAAAGTAGATAAATGAAGATGGAATCCAGAATAGTAAGTCATAACGACCAAAGTAAGTAACTATAAGGTATGTATGGTATATTTTATGTTGAAATTATGATTCTGGGGTTGATTGGAAATTCAGGAAAGGATGAAACCTTCCATAACATAAAGAATGGAATAGAATCTGATCTAGGGTTTGAACTTTAGAAGCCCTAGGATGACCTCATGATTGCATGAAAAACTCTAGAAAGAAATATTGGCATCATGTGTTGGTATGGCATGCTTTGCTTGGGGTACTTTTCAATAACTATTGCAGGTACAAGAAGTAAATATGGATGGGCTAAGCCTTTAGGAAACATGATGTAGAAGGAAATTGTATAACTATGGATGTTTGGTTTACAATGAGAAAAAGAGAATGATGAAAAAGGCCTTCACCATGGCAACAAGATGCATCATTTAGGAAATGACATCATTATTGCATACCATTGAAGCAAGATCTCATGACCTCAGCATAAGAAGCTTGAAATATAGCTAAATTAGAAGTTTATGGTAGTCATTATTAGAAGGAATTAGCTCATGGTAACCTCATTAGAAGCATAAGTGGTACTTATGGATAAAAGAATTTCATCTAGTGAAAAGATATCCATACATATTTAGGAAGAAGAATTTTCAAAATGAGGGTAATTGGGATCCTCTAATGGAATCTTCATTGAAAAATTCTTCTCTTGGGAAAAGAAAATGTCTTGTTAAAAATTCCACCTTGTATGGGATTCATGGGATGATGGTATGATGTCAAAAGAAGTGAAGCGGGTCAAGGAAATTGAAGGTATTTCAATCAAGGAAGTCGTTGAATGAAGTCTGGATGACCAAAAGGAATAGATGAGGTATGCATGCTTGTATTTAATAAAATTGAGTCATGTAATATAGTTGCAAATAGCATGGATAAATGCTCTACCTCGTGAACATGATCAAGAGAAAGGGATCTCCTCCTTTGGAAGGGTGCATGAAGGCATGGGTCACACATTGTCTAGATGAAATCAACACAATATGTCATAATATAAAATATGAGGTGGTTGAAAAAGATGGAGAAACTATGATTGGGAGTTCCCAGGAAACCAAATGTGAATAAAGAAAAGAAGAGATCATGAAATATGAAACTATGGAAAAGGAAATCAACATCCAATGACTAGAATAATTGACTATGGTATCTCCATATGAAAGATACGAAGACCCTAAAAAAGTCTGAAAAGAAAGAAGACCCTTGACAAATGAATATATTGGAGATGTGTCAATATGAATGCAGGATGTTGATGTTGCAAAAAAAAATAGATATCATGAGGAAGGGCCATCACAAAAGGTAATTTTTTATTTGATGTTCATTTCTGATTTTTTGAATAATATATGGATTGACTAATACAGGGCTACCTAAAGAGAAGTGTGGATGTCATCTACAACTGATACTCATGTGGAAGGATGAAAAATCACGAAGGATACATGATGTGGAAAAGGTAGTTGTATGGGGAAAAGTCAAATATGGTCCTATGGATCACTCTCTGATGAAAGGAAGGATGACACAACTGCCCTAATTCAAGAAGGAAATTGATGGATGGTTGATTCCCTACATAGAAGTCCCAAGATGAAGGATCCATAATATTAAAAATAAAATTCATGACATTGAATGGAGGATCCTTTTATAGGAATGGGTATATCCTCCCTAGTTGAAAGGGAGAGATAAAAAAATCATTATTGTCTTCACTTGGGAAGAAATAATGGAGGATTGGGTAAGATTCTGGCATCTAATACTCTTTGAGGATGTGGTAGGGAATCCAAGATAAGAGTAGTCGTAAATGACCGATATTATTTGAGGATTGGGAATCCAAGATAAGAATAGTCCTGGAAGGACATACCCTGTGAACACCCAAGGGGGTATGTTCATTGAGAGACAATGATGAAGGTATTTATAAATCATTGATCTCACCAACAATGTGCTCTAATATTGTGGAGCGATAGAGTTGTTAGGCAAGGCCTTGCTATGTGACAATGCTAGATGATATGATGCTATACAACTGGGTTACCAATCTGACTCTTCCTATGAGAATTCTTCAGGTTGAGAATGTCCAAGTACCTTGCATGGATTATGCATACATCCCTAGTTAAGCGGGAGTGTTGAAATATGTAACTAGGTTCGGTCTTCATAATGGCATATGTAATCATGGTTTTATGTATTTAATGAGAAAATTAGATTTACTGTTATTGATCTTGAGGCATGGGTTTCATGCTCAAGGGAAATTTATTTTTATATTAAGCTCCCATTTAGAGCTTCTAGGGCTTGTATTGAGTCTACAAGTATAGGGAGTCTTTGTCATGTATGAATGACCCTTCTTGGGCATGTTACATATTGTAAAGAAAATTATTTGAGTCATAATAGTGTCAGAAATGACCCTCCAAGACCTTGTCAAGTACAAATTATTAATTCAGCCTACAAAGAAGCACATCGGCCTCTCTAGAAGATGATGCCATCATATTGAATTCGACCTCATTCCAAAGGGAACCAATCAAGCATCGATCTCATGACAAGATGCTTGATCAAAAGTGAATAACATAACAAAGAAAGGAGAAGACAAATCGAGGAAAAAATAGTATTTTCAGAAGTATTTTCTTGGGTAATCTCTCACACATGTGATTTATAGTTAGGGCAGAATGACAATCCGTCAAGGAACCAAATGAAGCATGGAAGAAGCACTAATATGCAAGTCGAGTTGATGGAGAAGGAAATTTTGCCCAAGCGAAGGAGAAGAGAAGCTGTCTTCACCATGATTTTTCCACATGTACAAGCTAGAGTTACTGCAGGAAGAGCTGAAAATCACAGTCAAGGTGCAAGTCCAAACTTATGATAAGAAGATAGACTTGAAGCAAGGAGACTTGGGTTGACTTTACTGGAAGTCAAGAAGAAATATGACTTGGTCTTGGAGGGGTTATTTGGTCAAGGGTCTAGGTATTGGAATTCGTCAATTGAAGATTCTATAAGAAGAACAATTCTAGTGGGTTTTCCTCTCAAGATGGAGATGCTTTGGCCCTGGCTGATCACCTATATATTATGTCTTTTGGATCAATATTCTTTATGGTTTGGTAGATGTTTGATGAAATAAACACTAATAATAACAAGAGCAAGAAGAAGCTAATTAATTAAAGAATACATACATCACAAACAATTATCATTTTGGAGAAATCACCTAATGTTGTTTCCCCCAGATTTCTCAACACATAACCTCTGTCCTCCAATACAGCTATATAAAACAAATTTTTCTTCAGCCTAGTTACATACATAACATCTTTTAGATGAATATGGGAGCTTGAATCCCTCTTAAAGGTGACAGTACCAATTCCTTTGGTATTATACCTCCCATCATCTCCAAGTTCTATGTGCATCTAGAGATCCTTCTCCTCTAGACTACTGAAGAATTCTTTGCATATTGTCTTATGGAACGAGGCACCATAATCTAGGTACCTCACACTCCCCATTACAGTGCTTTCTATGCATGCAATTAGGGTGAAGTCCAATTTGAATTGGGAGGTGAGAGCATCACCTTCTGCTCCTCCTAAGGTTTTCTTATTAGAATTCTTATGCAGACACTTGGTTTCATAATGTCCATATTTGTGGCAGTGAAAACATTTTATCTTGTTGAGGTCCTTCTTCTTGCATTGTTCTGACTAGATTTAGGCTTGCCTTGGGCCTTCTTTCCCTTGCTTTCCAAGGAAAATTTTTCTTCCTCCTCAGCTTTGGATGCCACTCCATCTCTAGTGTTCCTTTGGATTTATTCTTACACCAAATCGCACCAAAGTCTCTCCCAATTTGGTATTTTGTCCCTTCCATTTACAAAGTCCTGGTAACTATGCCAAGATTTTTGGAAGCCCTAGGAGAGCTAGGCTCATTGGCTCAGTTGATGGAACATTTTCTCCAACTCCTCCAATCTCAACCTGGAGAGGTATTATGGAATGGTTTCATTTTTCTGCATTAGAATGCTCCTGAGTTTATCTCTCCATGCCAATTTCCTGGCATCACTATTACTCTGGAATATATCTGTGAGAGTTTTCTACATTGAAAAAGGAGTCTCCTTTACATGCAAGTTTGAAACCACATGATCTCTAACACCCTCCACAATAATCCTCCTGGCTCTTGTCGTGTCTTTCTTCCACTGAGCAAGTGCTTATGCATCTGATGTTGTTGGTTTTGGAATATTAGTTTGTGTATATTCCCATACTCCATTATCATCCGGGACAACTTCCATCCTGTCTTTCCAAGCACAAAAATTTGAGGTTCCCTCCAATGCATACTCCAACCTCAACCTGTTGAAAGACATTTTTCTTGCACTAAAAATAATCTGCACTAATAACTCCACAAATCAAAATTTCTTTAGAAGATCTGGAATAAGGTTTCTACGTAGTCTTCCAAGGCTCTAGTACCATGTAGAAATTGCAAGAAAATTGCTATTGCTAATGAAATCAAGAGAAAAAAATTCTTCTACTATTCTAAGGAAAGGAAAACACACGATAAGAACACATGCAATGACATGCAACAATCAAAACATAAGGAACACAGTGATTTTATATGGGAAGCCAACTAGGAAAAAACCCCTCTGTTGCGTTGCATTAATTTAGATGAAAAAGAGAAACAATTACAATGTCTCGCTTCAACTCTAAAGCACACCCTGCACTTAAAAATGTTCTCCTACTTCTTGACCTTCTTTGGCCAACACTTAGCCAATTCAAGCCTCAACTAACATCCTATTTCAAGCCTCAACTAACCTCCTATTTCCTTGCACAATCCTATAGGAATTAATCTCCTAAAAAATAGGGAAAATCCTTATTTCCCTGCACAAATCCAATGGGAATCGATCATGTAACAACCCTGGTGAAAATTTCATGTAATAAAAGTTAATAAAGGAAAAATAAGACCACGGTTAAGGGACACTTATTCCAAGCTGAATGTTGGGCAAAGATATCCTAGTGGGCATCACTGGATGTGTGTTTTTGGCTAAGGAAAATTGGCAAAAGAAAAAGGCCTTTTTGGCACATTTATTTATGAAAAAAAAGGAAATTAGGAGAAAAGTAAGGTGAAAGGTCGCAGGTTGCATGTGAGGAGGAAATTGAAGGAAAATAATGGAAAATGAATAAAATAGAGGCCTCATCAATAAAAAGGCTTATGAGGATCAGTTGGTAACCTTTTGTCAATTCAAGTTTGGAGCTCTCTCATTATTCTCTCTCTCTCTCTCACTCTTGGTCACTTAGAGTTTTCTTAGAGCACTCTAACTTTGGATCAATGAAGGAAAAGCAAGAAAAGGGAAAGGAAGGAAAACAAGGATCAAGGAAAGGAAAGTGGGATCAAGCAACTTTAGTGGGAATACTTGCAGGTAAAATTTTGCATGTGTATTTTCCTAGCTACTTTGGACATGCATAGCTTTGCATGTTGGTGTATGGTTCGCTATCGATGGCATGGTTTTTCTGGGTTACGACAATGGTTTTCATCCTATCCTTTCATTTTTTTGGATCCCATGGTATGTTGGGATGTTTATCTCAGTTTTGAGCTTTGGTTTCCTGGATGGATTTCTGAATTTGGGGTGGAGGTGGTTTGTAGGTTCATTCCCAAAGGCTTAGGAATCCCTTGACCAATTTTAGCGGGATACACGGTAAAGCCTGAGGGATAAATCTTGGTTTAGGGCCTAGTGATTCAGGTTTGGATTGTGGTAAAGCCTAAGAGATTGGTCTCCATTTAGGGCCTAGTGATTTTGGATTGGATTGCAGTAAAGCTTGAGAGACAAGGAGACAAAAAAATCCTCAAGGATAGTGATTAATTCCAAATGGCGTTCCAAGTTCAGTTCGATTGTGATTGGAGCACCAGTTTTGGTGTGATCATGGTTTGGTGAGGGTGGAGGTGGTTTAACCTCTGGATTCCCTTGGTTTTTCTTAGATTGGTTGTTCTATGAGATCCCACATTCATGCTTGGAATATGGTACATGGGTGACTGGCTGAAAGGGAGATTTAGTTCAACTATGTCTATGGTCGGGAGGTACGTGGAAGTCCTGAACCTGGTTGGATTTTCCTATGATTAATAAAAGGTAAGTTCTCTTACTTTTGCACTAATTTATATGTGGATTTAATGTTTTTCATATCTCTGATATTTATATGGTTTTAAGTTGGTTATAAGCATGGTTAAATGATTGGTTCATGTCATGGTTATTTTATGTATTTACTGTAAATTGTTGAATGGATGGATGCAAGACCGAATTGAGGATATAATATTTCAATGGAGAAGGAGGTGATCCTTCTGGTTATATTTCATAAGTTCTTTCAGTGAATTATGCCCTACCTTGTATCCTAGACCTGTAGGTTGCATTGATGCCAAGTGTTTGACAGAATGTCAATCTCGGTTGGGGATGCTCAGGCCTATTCCTAAGGTTGATTTTGATTTATCAACATTGTTATCATGTATTCGATGGATTCTGAAGGTTGTATCAAGTTCTAGGCAGAGGTCGAGATTCTGGGCTAGAAAAGTGGCTCAAATCTCGGGGTCGTTGGAATAGGCCTGCTAAGAAAAGTCCACAGTCGCTGGCACATAGGCTTATGAGAGCGACTTTGGGTTAAAAGGCTTAAATCATCATTGGGACTCAGGGACAAGATGTTTGAGTGGCTAGCATGTCTCTTGAGGGTGTTGTTGCTGATGTGGATGGGTTTGTTTGATATGTTCCGTCGGTTCCATTTCCTTAAGGTCACCAAGGAAGTTGAATCCCTTATAATAGTCTCTCTCGTCTCATGTTTACCCCTGCTGGCAGGTTGCTTGGGTGGACTTGGGAGGAGAGGGTGTTACAGATCACCTGATTAACGCAAAAACATTGTACACTCAACAATATACAATTATAAATACAAATGTGCCTTTTCCATCCACTCAACTAGGTAGTTCGAATTCCATGCATGAATGGGTCTATTTTTAGCTAATTGAATAGTTAACTGAAAGTTCAGTGAGTTAACAACAGTCATAACTACTCAACTGGTGGCCTTCAACTGACTCAACTAATGACTGGAGCTCAGTTAACTGAGTTCAATTAACAATAACTCAACTAGATTTCTAGATCTTAGCAATAAACTCATGCACAACTCTACTTGTAGCCTACAAACTCAAATTTACTGACTTAACTAGTAGACACGACCATTCCATTCTAGCTAACTACAATCCAAGCCATCCTGCTGATGTGGAAAATCGGATTTTCTCCATTTGACTAAGGCACTAGTCAAATGAAGATTTTCTTGCTACAATTTCAACATCAAGGATACTCTCTAGCCAAGTTGTAGGCCTTATTTGATATATATGGAGTCATATATGAACTATTATAATGAAAATAACCTTAAGTTGGAATTATGTAAATTTATGTGCTAGTGGTGTATTGAAATTTTATAAATGTAATTATTTTTCTCATGAATACAAAGTTATGTTTTTTCCTTGAAATATACATAGATAATTTAAGGCTAGCCCATTTCAATCTTACTTTAGTAAGATATCAATAAAATAGATATATGTCTTACCTATTTTGGTTTCTTGGGGAATTTGGAAGGTGCATAATGTTGGTCTCTTTGAGGATACTTTTTAATCACTTTCAAAGTACAGTAACATGTTTTGACACTTCTTTCTAGTTATAAGTCCAAGCACTCTATGAAGAGACCCTTTTAATTGAAAGATATTCCTATAAATAAGGCGACGACTTGGGGATTTTTCAATGAGGCCAGTCAGGGGCAGGCATAAGTCTATGTGTTTTGTTTTGTTTTGCATTCCTCAAACTCTCGCAATATCTTAGGAAAAGTAAATCTAGGTGATGGTACCAATAACTCAGCTTAATTCTGCATTGTTTGCACTTTTAAAATGTCTCATAGAAAAAAATATCTTGTTTTTGTAGGTTTCGGGGGACTGAGAGTTAACAATTAAAAATATGAAAATGGATCACCAGGTGTTTAACTTGGGTATGCTTCATTTAACACAATAATTGAAGACAATGTCAACACAATTTGAAGGTATTAGCTTCAAGCACATTTTTTATGAACTAAATATTGATGTTGATGCTATATCCAAGGATGCATTATTCACCGATGTAAACATGTTACTTATGGAGGAATTTGCTAAGGGACAATTACTCCATAAGAGCAAGAGACAATTTTGGGAAATGTAATTGTCCCTACTCACACTATTGATCAACATGTATTAGTTAATCTATTGCTTTTTGAAAGACATGTGTCACTGCTACTTATTCTTTTTGGCCCTAATTATGTTCATTTTATACATCACCTTTAGTCGGGTTAAATATTATTTAATATATTGGTCTTAGTAGACTCGTGCCACTACTATTTAGGTTCATCCTACCTTCTAGTTTTGGTTATGAGCCTTTTTTGTTTCAATCATGAATGGCACAAAGTGCCTATGACTGTACCTATATTTCCACTAAAAATATATATATATATATATATATATATTCGTGAAAACAAAATTAAAGTTGAACCCTAACAAGATGTTAAAATTGATGTCTAAAGCCTTTTGACCATGAGATAAATGGCCCCTCTATGTCGTGGTTACACTACCACTATTAACATATTTGTTTGTTACAATTATTATATATTTTTTGTAAATACCACATATTAACTCATCTTTGCACTTGGACATTACACTTCTCCCTTGTATTAGTTTGTAAAATGTCTTTTTATGCGATTATACTTTTCCAAACACATTTTCTATTATTCAGTAGAATATCAAATTTATAACTTTGACTTTAAAATATTAATTAAAGATATAAAGTATCAAGGGGAATTATAAGTTTAGCTTGACTTCCAAGGAGAATAATGACTATTTATACCATTGATATTAGAAAGCCTTATGAAAATTATTTATAGAAATTACTGGTAGTGGTTGTCAAATGTCAATTTATACATCTCTTTTATTTTTTAAGGGGAGAAAACTTATTATAATTTAGTTGTCAATAATTGTTACCGAGAATAATAAAAAATGGCACATATGTGCCATTTTTTATTATTCTCAATAATTTAGTTGTCAATAATTGTTAGTGAGAATAATAAAAAATGGAACATATGTGTCATTTTTTCTTATTCTCACTAACAATTATTGACAACTAAATTATAATAAGTTTTCTCCCCTTAAAAAAGAAAAGAGATGTATAAGTTGGCATTTGACAGCCACTATCAATAATCTATATAAATAATTTTCATAAGACTTTCTATTTTTTTTTAATTTTTTTTTTTAAGTGGAGAAAACTTATTATAATTTAATTTCCAATTGTTAGTGAGGACAATCATCATTAAGTATCATTTATAAATGCATTTGACTCATCATTGTTAGAAAAAATAATTACACCACCTGAAATGACTCACTGGTGGTCCATAAAGTGGCAAATCTTCACTCTTCTGAGATGTCTTTGATCTTTGGTCATTAATCAGTTTCCCCATGTTCAAGGATGATGAACTCTTAATAGCATATGCAAAAAAGTCAATATCCTTGTAGTCATTGCAAAAACCACTTTCAATAAAATCATATACTGCTTAATAATATTTAACTTTAATCTTATATAAGAGATTAAACACTACTAAGCCCCAAGCGTTAGCTTAGTTGGTTGAGTCCCCATCGTTAAAGCACCACTGGTATTGAGAGATCATGAGTTCATCTCTATTCACACTCTTGGGATCAGGCTCTGTGGTTGAGCCAACAAGAAGCGATCCTTTCGAGTAGATATGCTTGGTACAATTAGTCCATGGACGTAGTAGTCACTAATCTTCGAGGACTGTGAACCAAATAGAAAAAAATCCCCGAGGGTGGTTGAGCCAACAAGAAGTGATCTTTCGAGTATATATGCCCGGTACAATTATTCCATGGACGTAGTAGTCACTGATCTTCGAGGACTGTGAACTAGATAGAAAAAAAAACCCCTGAGGGTTAGCTCAGTTGGTCGAGTACCTATTGTTAAAGCACCTTTGATATTAAGAAGTCACAAGTTCAATTCTCTTACATTCTCGAGGTCAAACTTCGTAGTTGAGCCGAGAGGAAGTGATCCTTTCAAGTAGATCTGCCTAATACAATTATTCCATGGACATGGCAATCACCAATCTCTAAAAACCATAAACCATATTAAAAAAAAAAAAAAAAAAAAAAAAAACAAACAAACAAACAAACAAACACTACTTTAATTTACAATTTAATCTTCTAAACCAATTAAAAAATCATTTATATATTCATTTATCAACTTAAAAAAATTAATATTTATAATTAAAACAATAAAATATGATCAATTGCATTACATTTTCTCCATTGTCACATTCGTTAGGCATTTATCAAGTACAACATTCAATGTTGATAACAAAAGTAAATGAACCGCGTTATTTTTGTTAGATGGTACAAAAGTAAATGAACCGCATTATTTTTCTTAGATGGTAGGCCTACTACGTTCAAAGTTGATAAGAAAGGCTAACATGTATTAACTATCGTATTCATTGCGAAGAATATCAGATTTGAATCAATTATAATTGTGTTGTTTTTGCAAAAATATAGAAAAAGTGGTTTTCCTTTCTTCATTGTAATAATATTTGAGAAATTTATGTATGTGTACATTGCATTGATAGATAACGTGGATATAATATTTTTTCTATTTGTTATTTTTATGAAAATGACGTGAAAAGCTATCTTGTTATTTTTAATAATTAATATATATAATATATATATATATATATATATATATATATATTAAATTTAATTTAAATTTATGAATAATAGTTAATAATGAATTTATTATCAATTTGATAAATCAAATAGGATAGTTTTTTAATTATTTAAAAATTAATATAATATATATATATATATATATATAATAGAAAATTATATATTTTATTGTATAATTTGAGTGGGTTTAATAGTTAAGAGCATGTGTTTTTATCTAAGAGGTTATTTGTTTAAATATAGAAGCCCAAGAATATGTATACCTTGATAATTTTTATTTTATTTTATTTGTGGTGAAGTAAATATTTTGTATTGCTTGAAAATAAGGAGTATATATTAAGTCACTGAATTTTGACTTGGTCAGTCACTAGGAAGACCAAACTAGAACCAAAATATTTCAGTCTTTTCAAAAGAGCAAAATACAAACTTCTGCGTGTAGTTTCAAAACTCAAAAAACATAAACTAGAAGCACGACCACTTGCATTTTTTTAGATTGAGAAATACATACTAAAAACACAGAGGAACAAGGAGAGGAAACAAAGAGACACAAACAATCAAGAGGATTTATTTGAATTTGTAGCTTCAACTGGTATGAGCTCCTTATTATTGCTCATAGAGCAACTTGATTGAGGAGGAATGCCCATATGTTTCTCAATGCGATCTAACCTTCAATCCAAAGCTATCAATTGTCGTTGCATATGATCTAAAGAGACGAGAATGTCCTCTTTGCTCTTATTTTGCGCACTAAGACGCGACTAAGAAGGAACTTGAGGTGCAAATAGATGTCCATTGTATACATGTATTGTTTGTAATGCCCATGAGTGTGCTTGACATCAAGAACACAATCAAAAACTTTAGCTAAATACTTCTGTGTTGGTAAAGGTGTGTCTCTAGTTAGCCAATTCTTGTTCAAATTGAGAAAGTTCCTCTTGAATAGGTTGAAGAGTGAGTTCTCTAAATCATGTTGCAGAACTCTCAACCCTCACTTACACATGAGTGCGCCCACATTCTTGATAATAAGTCGCTCCTCGACGAATCTAAGCCCTCTAACATGGCATACTAATAGAACTAAATGAGATATGGACCTAAAGGAGGGCAAGAGATCTTTCTAACTTGGGGCAGGACTGAGAGAGAATGAGAGACCGTGTGGAGAGTAATCCCTAGGGGTAGCCATTTCCATTGTCAAAGGCCTAGAAGTCGACACTAGAACCCATAAACAAATAACCTCAAGTTGTGGAAGGGACTCACGAACTAGAAGGAGATCATGTCCCTGTCTTTTTCTTGTGGCACTCGCTGATAGTAAACTAATGACAATAAAGAAATTAAGGGAATTCATGGAGAGAGTATAAGCGAACCTGATGTAACTTGCCACTAAGACTGTTTGCGTGTAAGGAACTAGAAAAAATAAGATGGGCATACCTGTGCAATGTCCAACATGACAAAATTCTTTCCAAGTGTGACCCAAACACGAAAACGATCCATTAGAAACTATTGTAGGAATTATAAGCCAAGGGGGTGAGGGAAACAACAACAAGTTGGTTGCTATTTTTGCAAACCTCCCCCAAGCTAAAGCTGAAAAAAAAGCTAATGTTGACACTAACAACCTATTAATATGTGTCAGAGGAAAGATCATCATGCATATGGATATAATAAATAGAATGCCTCTTCCATGAGTGAATCCCTGATTTTGTGTCACCATGCCAATGCCCTAAAGCACAAGATGGAGCAGAAAGCCACTGGGGTAATAATGACAAGGAAACAATTGAACAACATTCCTTTGCAGACCTTCCTATTTAATAATAATTGAACACCCCATTAATGAGCCATTTCTATGAGGTAAGCTCTTTAGGTAGGTGAATTTCCTCAGGGGATGTGCAATCCTTTCTCTATGTACACAAATCCATCAAATAACATTTGCAACAGGTGAGAGATGCTCTGTATTAGCTAGAGGATGGTGGGATGGGAGGTTCCCTCTTGCCTCATGCATGTTAATGCTAAGACCATTATGGGGGCATGCTGCCACGTCCCCTGGCATGCAACTTAGTGGGATGATGACAACCCACCCGCAACCTATCTCGATCCAATCACCCTAGGGTACACCTTTATAAACTTCCGTAATCAAATCATCTCACTTATTCCACAAAGGAAAAAAAATCTCATAATCAATTTATCAATTTAATGCCTAATTTAATTATAATCTTGAAATTAAATAATTATAATTAATATATTTGATAAAAATATCTTTATATATTTTTACTTTATTTGTAAATATATATATAAAGTCACAACTAATATTTTTTTAGTATATATTGTCAGTATTGATTTTGAAAAGAACATTTATATATATAAGTCTCGACAGTTAGTTTAAGTGGTCTAGAGTCAGACATTAAGTTCTTTAATATTGTTGTTAGTTGACACTGATCATGAGTTCTACTCTTTTCAATTCCTTTGGAAGAAGGCCTCACAATCAAGGCCGACAATCTACTTGGTGTACCATCCACAAAATGTAGGAAAGTACTCCAAAATTTCCCATGCTTTCTTTCCAAATATATATATATATATATATATATATGGAAAGATAAAGTGAGCACATTATTTTGTCAAATTTGGGATTTAATTATTTTATTAAAGACTTTAGAGTATGTTTGAATTTCGTTAATCTTTACGATAAGCATTTTGACTTATTATCATATTATAATTTTAAAAACTATTTAAGTCACTGCAAATAAGGAATATGGAGGTGTGATTGATGATGTATATTATGTAATCATTTTTTTTTGTTATTGTCTCTGTCGTAGGTAGGTAATAACACATTTGCTCATTCCTTCACCATAAATTAATCTGCTATTTGACTAAATTTTAAATGACAATGTATGAAGTTTATATCATAATTTTTCATTTTTATTTATTTTTTAATATTTTAATTTTAATTGGTTTACTCGGTTTCACTCTTATTTTGTAATGATGGTGATATACCATCATCTGTTGTCAGTTCATAAAATTTGAATTGTCTATACATTAAATGCCATTTGAAATGCATCGTTTGTGGTATGGTTCGTCCAAATACTTTTCACTGAAAGCAATATGATTTGTTCAAATTCTTTTCGCCCAAAGCAAGGTTTGTATGCAAACTCGTTATTTAGATGGCTCTCAACGAACTCACACATCATAATTCCTTTTGGTATATTTTTATAGGTTTATTTATTATCCCTACTGCAATTTTTTTACGGGTGGTTCACGGACACTGGGTGGCCGCTACATCCACAGGAAAAATCTAGGCAGATCAACCCGAAGGGATCTACCCGCCAACCAAACAAAGAAGGCCCAACCCCAAGGGCGTCAAGGAGATTTGACCTCGTGACCTTCCAACTAGTGAGATACTTAACAACGAAAACTCGACCAACTAAGCTAACCCTTGAGGCTTCCCTACTTCAATTAATATGGTATAAGAAATATATATGGTTTAATGTGAAATTATATATATAATGGTGTGGATTACATTATTATTGTGAAACATGACAGTTATAACTTTCTAGATGTTGTTATTGCGTTACCCATATTGTTTTTCGTGCTTAACATTCATAACAACGTGGCTATTTTCGCATCCCATTATTGCAGCAAACTCTGTGAACTTCTTGTCCGTGGTCATTAAATTATTTTAAGATCAGCCTTAAGTGGATGGACGTGATATGACGGGAAACTCGTAAGTGATGGATAAGCTACCTAGTAAATCCAATTTAATTGTATTTTATTTTTTCCCAAAGTTAAAGGGATCCTTATGAGATTAATCTTCATTTATTCATGTTTTCACCTCTAAAGCACTATTTTCATCCATGTGAAAATTATAATAACTTTTTGCATCGAAGTAAAAGAGTAAACATAATTTTTTTTGAATTATGAATTTATAATTGTGTTTTATTCCTGTACTTGTTTTGAATTTTTTGCTACATTTTTTGGTACATCCATGGACGTACGAGTTTTTCTTAGGTTGTCCAAGATGTTTCTTCTTATTTGGTCATTGAAAATGTGGCATCATTGCAAGATATATGACAAATAGAATTACAAAAATGTTTTGCATTCTTGAAGTTGTGAATTCTATGTGACTTTTAACATAGGTAATGAGTAATCTTATTAAAAATTCAACGATAACAAAAACAACTGACCAATGAAAACATTTAATGCAAAAGACATTGCATAACTTCAGGCGAGAATTAATCACCCGGCCACATCAAAATAATACTTTATCTACATCTATGGTATAGTCCACTGCACGACAAATTCTCTGGAAAATTGGGCCAATTTCACACCACAATAGTCAATATACTTGGTCCACTCATACTCAATAAACTCAATGGTACAATTAGACATATTCTCTGAGTAAAATGCACCAATTTGGAAACGATACTTTTCGAAGGATCCTCAAAATTCAATTTCAGTTGCTATAGAGAAGGTGATAATTGCCAACACGAGAAGGAGTTTTAGGGTAGTCATGCAGACAAATGCTGCTTTTTCCATAACAACACAAGAAAACTCCAAATACCCACTAACTGAGAATTCTAGATTGAGGAAAGAACTTGTTGTAGTGAAGCAATAGGAGAAACATCTTGTGGTGGAGAATAAACAATTATCATCATAGAGTTTCAACACTGTAAAATGGCAGTCAACCATGTAGGAGGAACTGGGATCAATGGAGGACACCATGACATAGTTATATGATGAGATGAACCTTACACAATAGGTGGTGGCTCCTCTTGTTGGAATTTAGAAGAAAGCACAGGAAGTGGTAAAGCTATTGAAACTAGAAAAGAGAGCGGTTGACCATCTGCAAGAGTGGGTTGCCAAGTATTTAGATGCTCTGCAACATTTGGAAAAGAAAGACAAGATTCCTGCAAAGATAGAAAAACTTTAGTTGAGGCTCCACCATCAGAACTACATGCATCTTTGAGAACAGTAAAATAGTACTATTGATGCCTATAATTGATTGCATAATGGTTTCGAGTCTTTAACATAGAAACATGGGATGCCCACAATAAGAACACTTGAAGCAATCAGAGGCAGAGAGATCATCTTCTAGGAGATCGAGAAATACAATGGACAAATCAAGCAAGCAACAAAACAGGAAGGCTTAGAGGTCACCAAGGACATTATTCGACAATACACCATTACACCAGTCAAAGCTCACATGAAACTTTCATGGCTATAGAATAATGTACAATCAAGCTCCAAGACTATATTGGCGGAGGAACTAGAGGTGAAGATGCGGTAAGTAAGGGACTTGCCAGTTCAGGTCAAAACCATCTTAATGGAGTTCAGAGCATGGCACACTTACATTACAAATGAGCTCCATGAGGAAGCAAATGATTTATCAATTTGATGAGCATTTGTCCGATTATCAATTTTGTCTTATATAGCCACCGTCTCATATGTAATTAGTATTATGTAATAAATGGTATGTAATGAAGTCCAAGGGACACATGTGGAATGTGCATAATCACATATGGAATGTAATAAGTCATGAATAGAATATGAATAGGCATAGGAGTTGAAGAGTCATGAGGAAGTTCAAAGTTCATTTTTATTTGTTATAAATAGCTCCTCATAACTCAAGTGAAGGGCTTGGATTCTTGGAGGCTTTCCTTGGCTTCTCTTGTAGTACATAGGATATAGATCACTCTTTGGAGAAGTAAGTTGTGGTTTCATGTTCCACTGCTGGATATAGTGTTTCATTCATGTAACAATGTACTTGTTATATTTCACTCTTAATCAAAAGCTCTATGAGCCAACACTTATTCATACATGTATCGTAGATATAGTAGGGCTATTCTTGTTATGTCTATGATATATATGTATTTAATTACATACTAAGTGAATGAACTAATTCATTGCTTAGATATGGTTGTTATTGAATAAATATTGTTAATGATTTAATGATTGTTTCTTATTATGACTAATTTTAAGGTGACCAACAAGTCTTTCTCTTCCTTCCTGGGTCTGCCTTTAGGATAGTACTACTATTTTAATGACTGGAGGCTCATTTCCCTTTTACCAGTCATGGATGTTGCCTCATGCAACTTATCTCACAAAGCTCGCATACTTGCTGCCCCAAAGAGGTGTTGTGTTCTCTTATGTGTAATCGTAACCAAGGCATATATTTGAAACCTTTCCAATGGTAGCTAGGATTTATGACCGGATTAGACTCCTACACCAAATGATGTGAGGTATAATTGGGACTTCACATCGGGGAGGTTCCCTTACAATGTTGGCGGAATCCAACACCGTAAACATTTTTGGCTCTAAAAGGAGGGCCAAATGACAAGCTGATCCTGTGAATTCTGTTTAAGTCTCTCACCTTTAATGGCTTCATCCCAGATCATAATCTCGAGGTGTTTTTCCAAAGATTTAGATCTTTCAATCCTCACAAAATTTTTACATAACTTGTCACATTTTGAATTCTATGGCAAGAGTACAACAACAGTCCTTGATTACATAATTGGGTTTGTTCAATTTTGTTTTTCAAGTGGTGTTTATTTTGAAGATATCGTCGCACGATTGTTTACCCTTACATTGGATGGTCGTGCGAATCAATGGTGTTATTCTCTACCCACTACTTCTATCTCATATTTTAAGCAATTGGATAACAAGCTTCGTCGTGTCTTGGACAAATATGAGTATCAAGATGTTATTGATGAATTTGAACAACCTAGAATGGAATCGAATGAATCTATTGAACATTTTGTTGATCGTTTCCTTCGTCTTTGTTATGAATTTCCCGATGAGGATGTGGATTAGAAGTTCTTAGATGAAAAGTTTTGTTTCTTAGTCAAGATGTCAAGGAAATATTTTGAATCCGATTAATTATGCCCTCCTGATAAAAAAGAATTTCAACATCCTGAGGAAGGACTGGATATGCCTTTTGTCCCATGTTGCCCTCCTTTTGATATTCTGTGTTTTCAACCTGAACCGATAACTAAAATAGAAGATCAATGTGCTAATGAGGAATTGATTTTTATTTCACATATTTCCCCTAATGGTGAGACATCCGATCTTATCAATCCACCATATTTGAATCTTGATATCTCACCAATTGATCTTTTATCCGTTAATCAAATTGAACCCTTGGACAACCATGACCCTCACGATTTCCTTTTCTTTGAATTATATGGGAATGATTGTCCAAGTGACTTGGATGAACCTTTTCTTTTGCAAGAAGATTTAGATTTGCAAGAATTCCAAATGGGGCCTGATGCGATAATCAAATATTTTCTTTCAGGTATAAATCATTTTGATCAAGAAGATGACATGCTTATCATTGATGATTTTTGTGGTAATCTCGAAAATATATCTGATCAACCTCAAGTTTTTGAATCTCATGATTTGGATGCTAATTCTTGTTTTGATAAGAAACTGACTGTGTTTTCTTAGAATTCAAAGTTGAGTCATATGATTAGGACACTTTAGCCTACGCTGATAGTTATGTTAGGTTCCTATCACCATGATGTTATTTGTGATTTTAGTCAATTCACGATTCTTTTGCACAACTTTTTTGTTAATGTCACCTCGTGGGGTGTCAACTCTCTCCTGAGGGATGCTCATTTTCTTCACATAAAATTATTCAACCCTTATGGAAGAAAGTTCAATTTGATTATTAGACTTCCATCTCTACATCCCACCTCAACAAAATCTTTAATCTGTGATGTGGAAACAAAGAAGGGTTTTAATGAATATTTTACATCATCCATAAAAGAATATCACTCACATGACAACATGGATTTTGGTTAATTTGTTAATGTTTCTTACGATGCAGATTTGTCTTTGATTTGTATTTCTTGTCAATTTTCCCTAATGGTTGGTTTTTATGATCCTATCGCAAATTCCTTAGAAGAATCTTATTAGTTAAGACCCATGTCTTATGGCCTATACTTTCATGCACTTTGTTAAATATTGTATGGCCATGGGTATGGTGGTTATTACTATTGTGGAGTCCTTTGTTTGGTAGAGTAGTTGAGTGTGATACACTATTGTGATTGCACTTCCTGTTTCCTTGTGTCAGTGCATATGTTTGCATTAGTTATCCTTTTCACTTACCTGCACTCTATATTGGTTTCACACGATCACATCCTTCAAATCAAAGGTCGAGAGCAGCTACTATGGCTGCATTGGAAGTTACATTTCACATTACCCGACCCTGGATTGTTTAGTTTAGGATAGGATTTTAGTTTAGTTTAGTTAGATGCATTGCATTCCTGTTTTTATTTTCTTTTCTTCGCTTTGTTTTCAGTTTCACCAGTCCAAATAAATCTAGTTTTGAGCTTCAAGATGATATGGCTAAACCTTCATGAAGGGATAGTTGTGGTAACACACAACCCTTGGCTTATCTGTTAGCCTCTTCTTTGTTTTGGTTTACATATTTCAATTCAATTATTTTCTAATGGAAAATATGATCCTTTAGCTGGGAAGATGTAAGAAAACCATGATGCCCGTATCCATTTAGGATTCTCATTCCTACACTCGGTCCTATTATGACTAGCGTGTTCTTGATTATCTATCTAAGTAGAGTAATATAAGGGGAATTTTTTTTGCGATCAAAGAATCAAAGGTATAAAACCTATCTCTGAAGGATAAACCTCTTCTTCTCTTAATAAGTCAGGATCCCTCTTCTACCCGTTGAAAAATAATAAGTGCATATGCATAGTTCTATTGAAAATAAATGAAAATAAAAGGGTGAAAGAAGAGAAAGGCTTCCTGTGAAGGAAGGTGAATCAAGTGACTTCACTGAGGTACTGTCTAGGCTCGTTGATAGCGAAGCAAAATTTATGTTCCTGAAGTGACTCCGCTCGGGTACTGTCCAAGCTTGTTGGCAGGGGAGCAATGCCAAAGATGTAAAACTCATACTCTAATTGTTTTAACTCTCCGTACTATAATACCCTTTCTTACATTGACATAATAATGACATGGCTTATTTTATGTTGTGTTACACTGAGCAATGGAACTGAGAGGACTACACCTTTAACTAGGTAAGAGCGGGGAGCTGAGGTAACCCCCTAATTAAATCAATACTTCTTGGAGAATTGATACTTTGTGCTTAAATGAAACTATTTTAGAGAAGCTAGGGTTCTTTGAGTGTGTCGCCAAGTGTTGTTGTTGTGATAACGACCCTCCAAAAGTTTTTCGTAAGTCAATTTGGAGCCTACATGAACCGCCATTTCAAGACTCCTAGTGTCGTCATGTTGTTTGGTTTGTTATTATGTGTTTTCTCCTAGTTTTGCATCCTCCTAAATCAATGTTTCGTAAGTGTCGTCACCTAACCCTTAGAAGTACTTAGGTTATATAGTCCATGGTTAGGTGGACTCATGACTTGTATTGATGTAGAAACTAGACTTTATGCCATGCACACACTCTAAAAACTCTGAAAAAAGAACACAAAATCATAAAAGGAAAGATAAGCACTCTTTAAGGAAAAAGTGCACTTCAAGTTGGTGAAGACATGCACTTGAGTTGAGCACACTCCTTCAGGCTGAAAAAGTGCGCCCTCCTTGAGTGCACTCCTTCATACTAAGTAAGTCTGCCATCCTTGAGCACACTCCTTCACGCTGAAGACATGCACTCTTCCTGGTTGCATGCATGTGCCTCTTTATTGCATGTGGACATGCTCCTAAAAAATAGGAGCCCACTTAGCTTCCTTTAAATAGTCCTTTTACTTGTCGATAAGTGGCAATCATGCATGAAATAAATTTTCATGTAAAATATTTTAAATGAACGCAATTAATCATTCATTTGCATAATAATTCTCATCTAGGTTGGGCGCACAACTATGGATCAAGAAACTCTTCGTCAACATGCATTACAAGTAAGTTTTACATGTCAAATCTATTCATTCCCTTTCATGATTTCACTATCGATCTTGCTTTTCTTGTTGAAATTTCTTTGTTTTTCAGTTTATTTGTTGGCATTTTTGTTCAATATTAGTTCTACAAGTGTTACTTTGTTGTCACATGCAAAGACTCAACCTTTCATATTCCACCATGACCGCAACAAGATACATATAAGATTCCATATCCTTCTTCTTCTCATTCCTACCATGAAATATTGTTGTCAAACTCGAGTTTGAACTTTCCTTAGGCAGAGTGCACTTCTGGAACTCGAAGCTCGATCAACCTTGAAAATTTTGCCTAGAATGACCAAGTTTCCCTCTTGAGCACACTCCTTCACCACAAAGGACTGCGCCCTCCCTTGAGCGCATGACCACACCTTGAAGACTCAAATGATTTTCCTTCATCCCTTTGGCATGTGCTAGTGCGCCCTCCTTACCTGTTAGTACATGAGCACACTTTAAAGGTCTAAAGGATTGAAGACATGTTCCTTCATCCCTTCAGAGTGTGTCATTGTGCCCTCTCTGTCTCCTTGAGCGTATGAGCGTATTGTGAAGGCCAGAAAACTCACCCTGTCGACCCTTCAGAGTGTGTTAGTGTGCCCTTGATGGTTTCCTTCCCTTTCTTGAGTGCATGAGCACATTGAAAATCCCTTAATGACCTTTTGCCTTCCTTCGTGCTTTGAAAGTGCACCCTCCTAGTTTACATGCTTATTTTCTTGTGCATGCAAGTGATTTTATACTGTTGTTGATAGATTTTCATGATTAATTACATTTGATGGCTCTTTGTCCATGATTTATGAGATATTGCCTTTTAGTTGGGTTGAATTAACCTAATATTACCATTATGAGTGTGTTGCCACAAATAAGCATTCGAACTACAAGTATTGTCACCTTTTCATCCTTTGTCGGAGCCATGCCTCCTAGTAAAGTGGCCTCCAAATAATTCTTAGAAGCAAGCATTGAGGATCATGTTGAAGTTACCAAGACAACCATTCCCATTTATGTAGACACACAATGCTTCATTGATAGTTCTACCAAGGTCACATGGAGTGGTATATACAACATATTCATGCAAAAAAGTTTTTCCCAGAAATTGGAAGACGTGCAAGCATACATCAATATTAAGAAGTAAAAGATGCATAAGATCACATGCAGATTCCCCATCATCCCTTGTGCAGAGATGATTGAGTGGATCATTATACATATGGATGACTCTCATCTTGTGCTTGACAGTGAGAGTGGCAGTCAACTCGCCACTTATTATGGAGAAGACATGCAGATCTGCTACAAGATGCTTAGGCCCACAAAATATGAAAATGATGACTTCTACATTAGATGGAACAACGATGACACAAGTGACATTATCAAATCATGGTGTTGAGAGCCTGCTAATTTTCGCCATGTTATACAGTATTTTGTCACACTCCCAGTCTCGTATCCTGAGGCTTCACACTTTGTGTCGTTAGTGTCGCAAGTGTCTCCAAGTGATGAAAGTTGCAAACAATGTATTCACCATGAAACATGTTTGGAGCATACCTGAAGAAAAGGAAGAAAAATTTCCCACCATCCACTAATGGTGGGCTATTGGTTGGTTGGTTGCCATCCTAGTGTTGAATTGTGCCCAAATGCTACCCATTTGCAAAGGAGAAAAGGTGTTTGAAGGCTAAGGCTTGGACTTGGAATCTCACTTGAAGGAGGCTTCCAACATCAAGGTTTCATTGGTTGTAAAGCTCATTTTTTCATTTATTAGTAATAAAATATATGTTTTCTTTCCATAAATGTGTCAATTATTGTCCATTTATTGTAATGCTCCTTGATCTGTTACATAATTTGTATTAGAAAATGTTATGCTTTGCATAGTTTTGTTGTCTCCACTTGATCTTTATTATAGGCACTCATCTACACTAGCGAAGAGGAGATCATGACCTTGGAAGCCAAAGAGTCAAGGTCAACATCAAGGGTATTAGAATCAGTGAGAGGTAGGAGATCTATCCTCCTTTGTATTTTCTAGTATGAATTAGGAAAGATTGCATGTAATTGTCTTATGTAGGTTCTAGATCCTCCGATAGGACTAGAGGGATAATTTATGTCCACAGAAAGGATTGCTTGCAAAAAAAAAATGGCGACCATACTAGGAGTATATAACCCTTCAAGCCTCCATTGTCATTGGTCTCTTTTTATAGGTTTGTCCAACCTCTTAGTGATCCATAATTTTGATTGATTATGGATCCACTTTTTGAGTGGTGCGTGGTTTAGAGTGTCAAATCTAGGTCTTTGTTCAACTTTGTTTTTTTTCTCATTACAATCACGTTGAAGACCCTGTTAGCACGAATTTTGACCATTATAATCACGCTGGTCCAAAAAATGGGATTTTTAAGGTTTTTGAAGGAAGATATAGAATGTATTTATGTCTAAATCTTTTCTCATGCTCTGTGTGCATATAATTTTGACTTATTTTTGTTAGATTATTTGTGGTTTGCAAAAGTTTGTTCCATGTTTAAGTAGTGAAAAAGAACTTTGGTTGAATATTTAGTTCTTTGGGTAATCGAATTTACTGTTTTGCTGCTTGCATGTGTTACTAATTTGTTGTTTGATAAGCATTTTTAGTTCTTTTGGAAACCAGAAAGAAATTGCATTTGCATCTGTTAAGATTTCATCTCAAAATTGATCACTAGTTCTGGAAATTGCATTAGATTACATTGCACTGGAAAGTTGTTTTTGAGATTGTCATTAAGCATAGATTACATTGCTTGGTGTTGAAAGTTGATAAGTGAATCTTCTTTCATTTTAAAAAGAAAGAAAAAAAATCATGTATGTGAACTTTAGTGAATTAAAATTCATTTACATTTTGATCGTTACATTGGAATTGTGGAATTGAAAGATCTAGCTAGGAATCTATTGTTGGTTTCATATTTGATTGTTGCATCAATGTTTTCACTTCTTCCCTACACTAGATAGCTTTCATTGAAATGAAAAGAATCATTTTTCCATATTAGTTGCATTGTAGGTGTGTTTAGGTGACATCAATTTTTGAGCCTTGAAACCGAAGCATAATTCAAGATCAACTTTAAAATTTATCTCAATTAACCTAAGGAGCATTTGGAACATTAACGAAAACGTCTAGAGGTCTAGGTTAGAGATGTCTTCCAACGTTGTTAAATGTAGGAGTTGTCGTTGTTTTCTAGCATTGCATCCCGGGGGTGAAATCCTGTTCCACATACAGAAGTGTATAAGATTGTTCTCCACGTACCTTCGGGTATATCGGATGGCGCTCCACGCATGAAAAGTATAAATAAATGCTCTCATCAAACGATTACGCATTAGACAACACTACTACAGACTATACTCCCATGTACCATCGAGTATATTTTGGGAGTCCCCTATAGGTTGCTATCCATCCATAGGTAATCGAGTCTGCCACCTTGTATACCGTGATACATCGAAAACAACATTCAGGGAGATTGGCTACGGTATGTTAAGTCCTTGGTTTGCCAAGGTGTATATTTCAGTTCACGGTTGCATGGTAAACCATTTTTCCTAGTTACCCTTTTCTTTTGTTTGTGTGTTTAATTTCTAAAATCAATTAATTGACCGCGGAACAACATTATTCCTGTGGAAATATTCCTTAGTAGATCTTAGGTTGAGACTAATGGCAATAGTTCTTGAGTCTACCAATCAAGGAAACCCCTCTAATGGGAATCTTTCTCCTTTTCCTCCTTTTGGAAATATTGGTGCTCCTTATATAGAAATGTTGTCCCTTCCCAGATTTACCATTGGTTTGCCAGTTTTGTTATTTTCGACCCATATGGTATCGAATGTCCAAAATGCTTCTCAACCAAGTTCTCCTCCACCTGAACAACATTAACATCATGTTGATACTAAAGT
This sequence comes from Pinus taeda, assembly GCA_000404065.3. Taxonomy (NCBI): domain Eukaryota; kingdom Viridiplantae; phylum Streptophyta; class Pinopsida; order Pinales; family Pinaceae; genus Pinus; species Pinus taeda. Next base: position 133,717 of record APFE031311154.1, on the reverse strand, counting down.
TAACCCTTTGCCTTCTTCATTTGTTTTTTCTTCCTCCTGTTCTTCCTCTTCGCCTGGTGAAAGTATTGATTCTAGTAACCAGGAAGCCAAGAAGAAGAAGCAAAATAAGAAAGGGGGTAACCAAGCAACCATTACTACAGATGCAACCAATGTGGAGAAACCTTCCAATCAGCCTTACAAAGTGAAGTTCCTTTGCAGGTTGTGTAAGGGTGACCACCTTCTTAGAGATTGTCCTGGTATTCCCAAGGTATTAGAACTGTGGTCCAAAGGCTTACATCAACCTTTGTCACCCACCTCTAGAAATCATGCTGGTGATAAAAACCTCAACTAGTGATAGTAAGGTCCATGGGAAAAAGGGTAAAGTCAACTTTCCCAGAAAGTTATGTGAAGGGAATCATACTATTCATCTTTGTCCTTGTATGAATAAAGCCTCAAAAGTGTTGGATAACCTTACAAATTCTTAGCCTCGTCTTCTGACTGGTTATCGAAAGCTTTCCCCTGATCCTCCACTAGTTGATCAAGTTATTGATCAAAATTCAGTTGTAGTCAATCCCACTCTCTCTAAATGTGAATCCCATGAGCTCGTTCCCAACCAACCATTGGTTAAGAAAATGGTTGACTCGATTCCACCTTCAGTTGATCGTACCTTTCCCGTAGAGAGTGAACTTCATATCGCTCAGGGTCTTGTTTCTTCAGATTCCAATGAATTGGGGGGAAATTATCCCATTCCCATGGTACCCCCTCCAAGTAGTATGGTCACTTCCTTTGATTGAAGTCGACTTACAGGACATCGTCTTCCTCCTTATGTTCCCTTCCAAATCATAGTATAGGCTTATAATATAACCGTACTTGACATAATCATAGATGAAGGCGTGTTAGTTAGCATTTTGTCCTCACCTACTTGAAAAGCTTTAGGTTCTCCACAGCTTGTGCCCATTACCTATAATTTGTTGGCTTTTAACAAAGGAACCAATCAACCATTAGGGATCCTTCCTAAGTTGCCTATTAATCTGGGAGGAAAAATAATCTATATCAATGTGATGGTTATCCAAGGCCCTTTGGATTTTAATTTACTCCTTGGTCGTGACTATGTTTATGTCATGGGATCTCTTGTCTCTTCTCTCTTTTGTGTGATATGTGTCCCGCATGAAGGAAGAATCGTGACCATTGATCAACTTTCGTTCGTTGGTCCTAATTTGACTTCCAACCAACCATCTTCCCTAAATGGTCCTTGTATGCAAGTGTTATCACCCCCAACATAGTTTAATTATGTGGCCACCTATTCCATGCCTGCATCTATTGATGATCTAGTGAGTGATACTGTGCATCATGTACTAGGGGCATTGGAGCATGAAATTTATATTAGATCCCTTAACATGTATCCCTTCCAGAGCATTGTTTTCCCATATGATGAGAACCTCTTGGAAACCATGGCCTCTTATGGTCCATCATCAAGGTGTTGGATTACAGTTCCTTTTCTTGTGTCAAGCTCCTTAAAAAATGAATCAAAATTCTGGAGCAGAGTTCATTGTATTGTGCTAAGCTCCTTAAAAAATGTGTCAAGTTCCTTGTATTTTGTCCAGTTGAGCCCCCACATCTACCACCTCGAGCTGCTGATTCTGCGCATCTAGAACGCCCTGACCTACCACCACCTCTGCCTCCTAAAGTCACACGGCTCGAACCCTCTACACTTAGACCTTCCAGACTCCCTCCACCACTGTCAGAGACTAGCTCAAGTCGAGGCCAGGACTTAGCCATGCGTGACATGCCCGAATTAGGCAGCACCTGGGTTGAGGACTGCCTTGAGCGAGGAACCGACCACACTACTGAAATCTCGACACCACCTAAGCGAAATGAAGACCACCCCTCCAATAGCTCCCAAACAATCCACGCAAGGGTCAAGAACACCAACTCCGGTTGAACCTCCTCTCCCTCTGGTGCTAAGCACCCACATCTTACAAAGTTATTTCCCACCTCGAACTAGCAGCATACACCCTCCACCCCCCTGAAGCGAACCCTCACAGTTCCAACAAACCAATACCCACGACAGGTTTGCCAATGGCCACCCCGTAGCCCGGGACCCTGTGAATTGGCATGGGAGGCGCACTTCAATAATACTACTCCACCAAAGGCAAATCCATAACCAACCCAGACTAAAACCGCACCAAAAAAACTAGAAGCCACATCAAACCACCCACATTAGACGCACATACACCACATTCCTTGCAGACTTGCTCTTGCCAAGCCCAATTCAACAATTGACAGCTATCCACACCCACCAGCAGGGGTGGAACCTTCTACGACAATGTCGACCCTTTGACCGACCCAAATCACCTCTGCAACACCCTCCTCTTCTCCCAACGCTCCACACACATGCTCCAAAAATCTCTCCGCTGCAAAGTAACCATCAAACACCCATGCCACCCTCCATAATGTTAATGCACTCACCACCCTCTGCAAGACCCAATGTGACTTGAGGTTTCCCACGCTGGTATTTAATGTCTCTCGTACTCAAGGTAATATGGGAGGGTAGCGAGGTCAACTCGCAATCCTGTAGCCATGTGCTTACCATAGGCGCCCATACATTCCCTCGGAAACACCCCCCTCTCCGTTCCTCACCCCATCAGAGATAAAATAAAATAATGTTTAAAATACAATTAAATAGTTAATTATTTATAATTTATAATTAAATATAATAAAATTAAGAAATCAAATTTAATATGAAAAGAACAAAATAAATGTAATTAATATCATATAAAAATGTAAAAATAATAAATAATTTATAAGATATACTATTACCATTTTTAATACAATTTTAATGAACAAATTTTTACTTTTTAACAATGTCTATTAAAAATAGAAATGAAAATTTCAACCATAAAACTACTCTAATTTACTTTAAACATGAAACAAAAATTTACTTTATACTTACTTATTCTATTTAAAAAATTAAATGCTTAATTATTCTATTCTAAAAAATTCAAATATTACTAAAACAATTAAAATATATTATATAGGGAAATTTGAAATATAAGTAATTATTAAGTGGATATTCTACTCATAATTAAATAATATAATAAAATTAAAATAAAAAATAGTGACCAAACTTGTAAGATAAAATTAACATGATGTAAAGCTATCACAAGAGAGTTATTTGAGACAGAAATGGACTATAAATCTATAAGCCTCTGAAAGCCTATTTTAAAGAGTATATAGTTGACATAATCCATATTGACATCATTATGCTGGTTATTGCAAAACATACTTTCAAATCCAAATATCTTATTTATTTTGAAATCCAAAATTATTATAATAATTTCAATCCTAAAAATAGTTACAAATGGGTTATAAAATGGTTAAAAACAATATTTTTGAATGTTAATAATTTAATGCCTTAATAATTAGGATATGACTCAATCTAACTTTTATACATTTTGAGCTTATCTTTTTTCTAATATCTAGTCATACATTTTTTTAGTTAAATTTAGATTTTTGGTTATTTGATGATGATGACGATGATAATGGTTAACTTCCACTGAGACCAAATTGGTCTATCGGACCTATAATTTTCTTAGTTTTTAATTGTCTGGCTCCTCATCTTTCTTGGTGAGATTGATGTTGTAGCTTTCCTTTTTTTCTCTACGGTCTTCCAGCTTCCTTTATCCTGCATCTCCTTCATCTCTTCTGGTTCTTGGGACATTGGTGTCTTAGCTTCACGATCTATTGTGTTCGTCCTCTTGAAGATAGACAGAGAAGAAGTTTGGTCTAGGAGATCTTCTTTGCTATTAAATGAAGATTTATTTTGTGCGGTATTCGAATCCTCATAACTGTTGATGCTTGAGGGGTTGTCGAGTTCACTTTTTTGTCGCTGGGCGGGGCTTTCTCCCTGCTTGTCTTGAGAGTTGTTTCTTTCTTGCCTGATTTCTTGTGATTCAGAGGTTTCTCTAGAGTATTCTTCTTTGATGACAGTGTAGTGTTCTTTTTGTGCTCCTTCCCTCCATGTAGATCTGTGATGGTTTTTTCTAGCATAATTTTTCTGGGAGGCTTTTGGGCAATGTTTGGCTAGATGGCCCGTCTCAAAGCAAGATCGACATCTGAAGAGAACACTTTCATAATCGAGTTGTTGGTTCCACACATAGTCTTTACATGTTAGATTTATTTCAGCTGGGAATCCAGCGCTGAATTCCATTTCCACACAGATGCGTGCATAGGTGGTTTTGGCATATTCCTCTGTTTCTGGGCACCTGCAGTTTCGCAATTGCATTTCCAATGGCTTTTAGCGATGAGAGATTCTAGAGATGCAAGGGTAGGCTTGGCAATCTCACCCAAACTGGTGCTGAGGTTATGACTGTTGTTGAGGGATCAAATGATGGGTTCCATGGCTTCATGAATAGGCATGAGTTTTCCCAAAACCAAGGGCTGGAATCTAGAATACATTATCTGCTTTCAGGATTTTCAAAATCTACTATAAAGAAACCCCTAGCACAAGGGTAGATATTAATTTCATCAGAAATGCCAGGCTTCCATACCTTCGAGATCCAATTGTGGAGAGCTATCAACCACGACCAAAAACCGTTGAACTAGCATATTAGGGCACTTTCAGGAAACTTCAAAGCCTCATCGAATGAGGCCTGAACCACTTGGACGGTGGGAGCTGGTTCAATTTAACTATTATATATTTTGAGATTTTTTTTTATTCCAACAAATCTCTACCAAATTTGAAAAAAGTTAAATGTATTAGCTAATTACATTTTGTATAAGAAGCAAATACTAAACCACTACATTTTACACTTATTATCCTTTTATTTTGTTTTTTTTCACTATTACATTATATTTATTATTTATTTATTTATATATTATATATTAATTTAATGTTATATTTATGTGCATTTTATATAAAATATGTTTATCAAATTAATTTATTTAATACTTAAAATATATTATATTCATATTTTATTTGGAGTTAATTATTTTAATATTATATTTTAATTATGGAAAAATAATTCTTGAATTTTTAATATTTAAAATTTTAATACTAAACAAACTTTAATCTTTTTAATTTATTCACTTTTATTTCTTTTTGATTTATTTTTTTATACTTTTATAGTGTTTAGTGTTATATTTTTTTTGTTTTTGGTAAAAAAAACTTTGATTTCTATTAAAACAAAAACAAAAATCCTCAAAAATTTACCTAACATATTTCAAAATTTCATATTAAAACAAATTTCTGAAAATTAAAAAATTATCAAAAAAAATTCTTAATAATTAGGCCTAGCACTACAATTTTAATAGCTACATAAAAGTTGAAAGATCTTATTTCTATACTTTATTTTATCTATAAAAAAACATGAAAGTATATATCTCTAAAACTTTAGAAAGATAAATTTAGCAATTACTTGAAGTTAGAAATTAGCAATAACTCAAGGTTCACAAGTGAAGCTTCACTTATGTGTTTATAAATAATTTTTATGTGTTTATAATTATATTATCAAAATTTATGGAAAATTTTTCAACGTAATTAATAAATTTTAATTTATTTTATTAAGAGTTTTTTAATTTTATTCATTTATATTTTTATTTTTTATTTTTAAAATAAAATTTTGAAGCTAATAACTATATATCTATTGTTAAAAAATATAGATGTGTTTCTTATTTATTAGATGGAAATTTATTAATTCATTATATATTAATTAAATTGATATTAAAACTGTTAATTAATCAATAAATTTTTAAGATTATATTTTAAATAATATTTTTATAATAGTATAATTTATATTATTAATATTTATTTTTGATATTAAATTTTTAAAAAACATAATTTAAATATTATGTATTTTTAAAAACATTATTAATATAAAAATTAATCTCTGTACTATATATAACTTTACATAAAAAACAAAAAAAATTAGTTTACAAATTTTTATTAGGTATTTAATTTAAAATATAATCATTTAATTTATCAAAATTTTTTCTCAATACAAAAAAAATCACCTCTATTTCAAAATTTAACCTGGCAATTTACAGATTAAGTCTAGATTGGCAAATTACCACAATTCCACCTTCCCACTCAAACAAAATCAATGACATTTTAATTTTGTATAGCTCATAATTCACTTTACTATTATATAATATTACTAGTTTATTAATAAATTCTACGATATTTTCCACTCCCATTACTTTTTCCTTTTTCGCTACAATCGTGCAAGCCTCTATATAATAATATTTATGATCATTACAATGGCTATCACTTTAATGGATTCTCGATAATCCCAACAACCCCGATTTTTTTTTAAATATTTCATAAAACACGTGTGCTCTTTAATGGATTCTCTATAATGGCAGCGAGCCTACTGTTTTTTATCGAAATATTCCATAAAAATACGTGTGAGCATAGAATGAAATATATTCAAACCTTTCACTTTCATTTTCCTTATTTTTTTAAAATATATATATATAATATTATTATATATATATTTAATGTATTTTTATTGAAAACTCAGGAGATGACCTGAGATATTACATTTCAAAAATTTCCAGAGTTCTAGAGTGAATAAATTCCCTGATTCGTAATGCAAAAAATAAGGTATAGGAGACAATTGTCTTACCCAAGATTAGGGTGTCTCACACTAAATATCCAAAATATCCAAAAGTAAAACAAACCACCATTTACAAAGGATAACATGTACCACAAAAGATAAACTAAATACCACATAGTGTAGTAAGATATTGGAAAAAAAACATATAACTAGTCAAGGATGATAAATTAAGATTATGGAGAGCTAACAACATGAGAATTATTCTCTGGTAAGGCAGAATTGGCATTGATAGTGTTGAGAGGAACTGCATTGATTATTGCAGCCTCTTCCTCATGTCAGAGTCTGAAGCTATATATCGTTCCACTTAGTGCGACCTTACCATGATGTCGTCCAAGTTGTATCTAATATCCCGCATGACGTGCTTGATGTCTTACTCGCCTGCAAAGAGTTTATAATTATCGATTTGCTTATCACGAACGACCATGCTAAGCAGTGTATACATTGGCGATGATGATGAGTGATTGAGTGAAGGAAATGGAGTCGTCTCTTTCGAAATTTTCCAGGATCCAATACACATTTGAGGTTGCCTTCATTTATCTTAGAGTCTGAGAGGCACTGGTGGTCTTTAAATTTCTTGGCTTCTAGCATCAGAATTTCTTTCCTAGCGTCCATAGGAGCAACCTTAAAGAAGTTTTCCATTGATTCCCATCGAAACATCCACTTGTTCCTAGAGGTGGATGACCCTGGCGCTCTACCCTGTCGGGCAGACAATCGTTGTCATAGCTCCATAGATAACTTGCAAACAAAATAACTGACCATGACCATTGGCGAGCAAGTAAGGACCCCAATAATATCACAGAGGGAGTGTAATTCTACTTGAGCACTGAAGCAATAATTGACTATAATGTGAGAGAGGAAAATGAGAGGTTAGAGGGTTAATGAAGGCCTATGAGACACCCCTCGACGCAATTGAAATGACCTGACGACTGTGTGAAAGTATAAGGGTTGGGAGTGACAAGACATGATTTTAAGACCAAATTGAGAAAGTACCTGAATACCAAACCCCACAGATAAGCACGAGGCAGTTGAAGGACACGTTGGGTCTGAGCCCTATAAAGATGTTGGGGATAATACCACCACCAACTCAAAAGACAGGCCAAACCTCGTGTTATGCAAGAACAACACAAAGAACATTGAAAGAGGCTACCACCCTCATTACTCAAGCCCTGGTGTGACCGACGATGAGAACAACAACAAAGTTTAGATACAAGGAAAAATGACGATTAAGGTGATGGAGGACCTTGAAACAATGCCACAAACCAAAGCTTAAACCAACGTTTGATAATGTACACCAATTCTAGAAGGCAATGAATTGCAACTTTGTTGACGAGCCAGTCTCCTGAGATCCATAAACCTGCAAACAACATAGGGATTTTATAACGGTTTGCGAGCATGAGGGATCTGGTACAAGGAGGGAAGAGAAAACCATGGGAAACACATGGTAAGGGCCATGTGTCTCAGGTGAAGCCAAGACTCAAAAAACCAGCGGAAAGGCACATGATGATAGCATTAATGAGGTTAATTCTCCTGTCAAGTAGATCTCTTGCTGTGGCCAATCCGCCATGGAAGGAGGTCACCATATCCAAAGAGGCAGAAGGAATGATTAGAGTGATGATCCTAGAGCGTATGAAAACATAGAGGGTCAAGATTAAACATTTAATAAGAGGGGCTCTCGCCAAAAATCCCCGTATGTTGAATAAATTCACGCCACATGGTTTCCATGCGAAAGCAAGAATAAGACCTAGTTCATTTTTCAAGAGCCACCAAAAAAATTGACGTAAAAAAGACACACGTGTAACTTATTATCATACTAATCTAATTATAGTTTATAGTTTATTGTAACTCCCAAATATTGGTTCTCCATTGCAAAACACCCCATCTCCTTATTTACCCCAACGTATTATACTAGCATTATCCCCACCATCACTATAACAAAACCAACAATTTGCGCTAGATTTTAGAGCATTTTTTTTGTAATTGTGATGAGAAACTTGGCACTAAATCTAGCTCTATTGTACAATTTTTAAAGCATCCTTTTTTGCGCCTAATTTTGCATCCTTTTTGGCGCTAGATTTTGCATATTTTTTTACACCAAACTATGCATCATTTTTGCATCAAATTTTGAACCAAGATTTGCATCTTATTTTATGACAGGTTTTGCTTCTAGTTTTGTGTCATTTTTTGCATCTATTTTTCATCGTCTTTTGCTTCCTATTTTGTGTCATTCTTTGCTTCCATTTTTGTGCCATAATTTGCATCAGTTTACATTGTATTTTGCATCCAATTTAACATCTTTTTCTGCATCCATTTTGTGTCAATTTTTGCATATAGTCTTACGCCAGGTTTTGCATCTAGTCTTACACTAGTTTTTGCTTCTAATTTTGTACCTATTTTTGCATCAGCTTTGGTGCCTATGTTTGCACCATGTGTTGAATTTGATTTAGCACCAAATTTTGCATCCATTTTTGTGCCCATTTTTGCATCTTTTTTTGGACCATTTTTTACATCCACTTTTACGTTTGATATGTCTCTATTTTTCCTATCCCATTTTGCACCATATTTTGCGTCATTTGTTGCATCCAATTTTTCATTGTTTTTAACATCATTTCTTGCATCCAATGTTACATCATTATGAGCATCCAAATTTGCATCTTATGTTGAGTCATGTGTTGTGTCCACCTTTGCATCTTATGTTGTGTCTAATGGTACATTCAATTTAGAGCCATTTTTTACATCTACTTTTGTATTTGTTTTTGCACCAAGTTTTGCATCATTTTTCGCATCCAATTTTGAGCTATTTTTATGCCCATTTTTGCCCCATTTTTTTGTGTCTACTTATGTGTCATTTTGCATTTGTTTTTGCACCAAGTTTTGCATCCATTTTTGAGCTATTTTTATGCCCATTTTTGAACCATTTTTTGTGTCTACTTATGTGTCCAATGTTGCACCATTATTTACTCCCACTTTTTCATCCAATTTTGCATTTTTTGTGTGTCTAGTTTTACATCGTTTTCACCATCCAAATTTGCATCTTTTTTCTGCCTCATTTTGTGTCCAACTTTGAGCTTAAATTTGCATATCATTATGCATTATTTTTTATATCCAATATGGCATCCTTGGTTTCACCTTTTTTCAGCCCCATTTTGCATCTTGTTTTATGTCATTTTTTACATATTTTTTTTCTTTTTCTTTTTTTGCGCCCAAGTTTGCATCCCAAATTTACACCATTATTTGCATCATCATTTGGCATCTTAATTTGTACAATTTTTTGCTTCTTTTTGGCACTCAACTTTGCATCTTATTTCACATCTAGTTGTCTGTCTTTTTTTGCATCTAATTTGGTGTCCATTTATGTGTCCTTGTTTTTGCCCAATTTGATATCCTTTTGTATGCCATGTTTTGTTCCCTTCTTTGTGTCAACTATTGCACAATTTTTCCCTTCTAGTTTAAAACACTTTGTATGTCATTGTTTTCACTTTGTATTAATTCCTAGTTTAACATCCAATTCTACTTTCAATTTTGCATCCATGGTTACATCCACATTTGATTTTTTATGTAGAGTATATTTTTCTCTACATATATGACCCCCTTAATAGATTCATTTTACTAATTTCAATTGCAGAGTGAAATATATCTTAGTTTCTAAATATCATTAAAGAAGATATCACAATTCAAAATCATTTGTAAAGAAATTTAAGGGAAATTGACAGCAACCATCCAAAAAAATAACAATGTCATCATATACAATGATTCATTGACAATTTTCAACACATATGTATAAAATAACAACATAATACTAATAAGATCAGTATTATATTTAATAAAAACAACTAAAATTCAAATATGATTAACAGATCAAAATATTTCATGAATATCATTATTCTACGATAAATTAACAACATACATCCAAAGATGGTAATATCAACATACATTATAATTCTCTATCAAAATAATGATGATACTTTCCAATATACAAATCAAATAAAAATATAATAATGATAATATCATCATCATCTCTAATAAAATCAAACTCATCGTATGATTACCAAATCAAAATGTTTCATTGATATAGGGTAAATTCGCAACACCCATCTAAACATAACAATGTCATTCTACACAATAATTTCTTCATAAAAAACAATGCATGTGCATGCCTAGCTACCACCACCAATATCATCCTCATGATCATCTTGACCATCCTCATTAGTCTCATCCACATCATCACCAACACCACAACTATCATCATCATCATCTCCTCCTTCACCACCATCATCCTCATCCTCATCATCTCCTGATATATGTTGAGCATAGTTTGGATCATCATCGTGATCATCGTCTTGGCAATCATTACCTATAGAATTCTAGCAAGAAAAATCAATATTACATGTTAGTATTAATTACATAACACAACACATGTTTTTTTTATACAATGCTAACCATAAAATGAGGTAAGATATAATATCTAATAGTACTAACAAATAAAATGAAAATACGGTTCAAAAGTATATTGGAAATCCAACTAAGATTACATACCATAGAGTCCATTCGAACAACAAATTCAACCCATCTCTTTTGCTGCAACACCTCCTTTTCCAAATGAATTGGAGGTCTTCCATATTTTAGTTCCTGTCAATCAGTAAATAGGGAGAAATTAGATAATAATGACTTTCTTCTAGTACAATTTTTATTTAAAAAATATCACATGTTTAATATACTTACAAAGGCTGTTATCAGTGCTTTTAAACCTTTCTGGTCACTACGATGAGTGAATTTTGTCTTGGTTAACTTCGCCTTGGATGCCTTGTCCTTAAACATAAACCAATTCAATTTATTTTCAGACAAATACACGTCTAATATACTTATAAGTATTAATACATTATAAATAACGTTTAATGAAAAATTCAATACCTGAATGCTTTCATCGCCGACCTTTCTTTGTGCATCCAACTTCTCATATGATTTTACAAGTTCTTTCCATACTTTAAAAGGTATGTCTTCCATGGGTTGTGGGTGTCAATAGCCCACCAATGGTGTTATGGGTTGCAATCTGATTTAGTCGTTGTTGATTCACATGCATGGGGAACTTGAGCCTCTGTAGCTGGTGGGGAGCATGTTCTCACTAGGGAAGGCTTTCTTATCTACTCTCCACTATGTCTTGAGTAGTTTGCACCAAATATTCATGGTCCAATACTGGGTGATCGGGAGTTGTTTTGCTAAACCTATTGAAGGCCAACTCTTTGTTCTGCAAAAAGGTGATGCACTGAATGATAGAAAACCAAGCATACTGTAATGCCCATTTATGTTTGGCTGATAATTTCCATAAATTATAGGAAGTGATTATTTATTTGTGGTTTGTAAGTCACTTATTGTTTCTTTATTAGATGAAATATAATTTATATCTCGTCCTACATAAATAATACTACATCCATGGTTTGTAAAATGATCAATGATTTATATCAAACCTCAACACTCTTGGAGAGCAATGGAATCTCTCACTTTGACTTTGTTCTTGTAATATTATTACAATAATGTGTGGAGAAACATGGTTTGCTAATGTGTTGAATAAATTGTTAAAAAATAAATATTTAAAATTGATTACTTAATGAAGGATTGCCTTATGGATCCACAACTTTAGGGAAAACTTGCTTGCTTACTAGCGTGCCATGAAATTTGAGCCACTAGTTGAAGGCCAATAGAATCTCCTAGCAAGGGTATGGTGAGATAAGACTAGGGGTAGCCTGTTGCATGTTGTGGGCAAACTATAGCTGGCTGCATTGATTAATTGATGAAGGATTGCCTTATGGATCCACAACTTTAGGGAAAACTTGCTTGCTTACTAGCGTGCCATGAAAGTTGAGCCACCAATTGAAGGCCAATAGAATCTCTCCTAGTAGAGGTATGGTGAGATAAGACTAGGGGTAGCTTGTTGCATGTTGTGGGAAAACTATAGGTAGCTACATTGAAGTTCCTAATATAGTGAGCTTTAATGCGTCACTTTATTTTGGATTATCTGACTTGCTTAAAGGGTCAAGAACGTTTTGGCTCGACAGAAACAATTTATAAGCAGAAATTGAACATCTCAGTATATTATAATATAAAAAACTAGTAAAATTTGGTGGACCAACAAATAGATAAATTACTTAATAAAAAAACTTGAACCAAAACCTTACCTTGATAAAGATGTTGGTTTGTTTAAACAAGAAACTTAGACATGCTTGTGGCACTCTCAAATACAGATGAGTTTGCAGAAACATAACCTATAGAAAAGCCTTTAGGATCTCCTCCTCCCAGTTTTTCTCTTAAATTCGTTTGTAAATTTGAATTCAGAATGTCCTGCAAAAGAAACAATTACTTACTACAAAGGGCTACAAACAAATCAAGCATATGATATCAAAAATCTAAGCATGAAGTATTTTCAATTGAGATAAAAGGACACACAATATTGACAAATTGAACTTCTTACAAGGATCCACAATTTTCATAGATTAGATATTTCTTTCAAGTCCAAATAGACTGAATAAATTTAATACCTCTCTCACATTCATAGTACTGTTTTGTGAGCATGTACTAACCACCTTTGACTACTCAAAATTTGCCTGTTCAAGAGCCTTTTTTCCCTTGAGAATCCATGTTCACTATTCCTCTCAGAGATGAGTCCCGTTTAACACTTTTTGCATGCCACTGGTTCATTGAATCCATTCCTACTGCATGTTGGAGCATCTGCCTAGGGGGCATTCTCAGCATATCATTTCCAAAAATTTCACTTGAACCAGTATTCATTTTACTTACCCAACCATATTGCCATTGATTCAGTCATATTGATCGATTTCAGAGATCTGTGGATGTAACAATTCCCATTGATTGTACTATGTGTCAACCATTACTACAGTTTAGCATTTTATATGCATTGGTAAAAAAATTTAGAGATGCCTTTTGCATTGCTTGCTAAAAAACACTACATATTAGAAATTCAATATTTAATTAAGATAAGATGATGAGAAAAAATGGGAGTCATACTTAACAAATAAACAAGGAACAATTGATAAATAATAAGCAGTCTCTATGGTCATGTTGTTACCTCATTAGATGTGGTCTGACACTTGCTCTCAATATTCTGATTGACTAGACATAGTTAAAAAATTGACAATAAGTGAAACAAACCCCCGAGGCCAATGTGTAATACAAATATAATTACAAGCATGCCCTGAGGACACCATGTATAACAAATAGAAACATTATTTGCCAGTGGATCAAGAATTTTTTTGAGCTAGTCAACCACAGGGATTAAGCAGAACTCCACAAGCTACCCACATTCTCTCCATGGCTAGAGAGGTCCACATCTGGCTTGCATTTGACCTCCCTCTGTGCCCCATGACTGCCATTACGAGAACAAACACATACAAATCTACTATCGTTTTATATCAATTCCATTACCTCCAACAACATAAAGACGTCCATCCATCAACATGTACCAAAAGAAAATTTCAGTCAGAAAAAGAAAGAGAATAGGTGAATTGTGAGGATACACCTTTCATGCTGAACTGTTGGAGTCCCCTCTCACCCTTCTCCCCACCATTGACTCTAGGAACTATTTTTCTCTTCTTTGTGTTGTTCAAGTGCAAAGGTACAACCGATCAGCAATGCTCTATCTCAAACATGACAAATACACAACCACAAGAAGCCAACAACATAGAGTAATGAATGAGACTCACCCTGCAGTATCTGAAGAATCTAAGTTGTGTTGATGAATATCTAAACATTGTACCCTTGCCATATGATTGTTTTTGGAAGGTGTTGCAATTTCTGCATCACTACCTCTTGATACACCACTTCCACTTTCCATAGAAATTGATTGCCTTGGTGCACTTGCAGAAGTTTCTAAATATATACCAACAATTGCATTTGAAGGATATTCTCCCTCCCCTTGTTGCAGAGTTGATTTATTTTCGTCAACATTCATTCCTGCACAGATTAAAGTTAAACATTTGCTCAAATTAAGAAAGGAATTAAATATCTAGAACTTTGTTAGGAAAGAAGACTAAAATACATTTACAATCCAAACTGCCGTTAACAGTTGATAGTAATTGGCAAGCATGATCCTTCATTTGCAACTTTTCTCTTCTTATTAAATCCAAACATGTTTCTATAAATAGAAGGCGGGCCACTTCAACACCTTCACTGAGTTGGTAATCAGTACTATGATCCGATGTCTTTTTTTCCCAGTGCAATATTATAAAATAAGTTTGTATTGTCAAGACCTGACGTCTTCTACAGAGGTAGAGGGGAAGAATTAGGATGTAGGAGTAAATAACAACCAAGGCTCAAGATACCTTCCATAAACTGTTGAATCAACGAATGTGTTAAATTTGAGCCACCTGCAAAGTGGAAATTTGGAGGATACTCGACTTTACTATGCTCAAAACGCTGCTTTATGGATTTCAGATTATTCTTGTCCAGAATATATGGTAAAAGCTGAAGAGTTCTTACAGAATGAGGAGCAAAGAGTTGAAAAATTATTTGCACTCTCGCAGCAAGCATGGGTTATTAGATATAGTCCAAAATAACTCCTTGACCGTTATGAAATTCAACTTTTAGGGAAACATGATTCAGGTTTCGAGGCCCTTCTTAGGGATGATAAGAAAATTGATATTTCTAGGATATATAGATTATTTTGTAAAATCCCCAAAGGTCTCTAACCAGTGGCAAGTATTTTTCAACAACATATAATTAGCCGAGGAATAGAATTAGTCAAATGGGCAGAAAACACTACTAGGAACAATAACTCATCAAACAGTACAAGAATATAGGGACTTGAATTCCTAGAGAAGGTCATTGAAATTTATGACCAGTATGTGGATTATCTGGAGCATGAATTTCAAAATGATAATTCCATTTCTAAATCTCTGCACGAAGCATTGGTGGTAATTTGCAATAACAGAGTTGCAGGAACCACAAGCACAGGGTTGTTTGCAGCTTTTTGGGATAATTTATTGAAGAAGGGTGGCAGTCCAAAAAAGTCCGGTGATGATAATATTGAGAGCCTATTGGAAAAGGTTGTAAAACTTGTTGGCTATGCGAGTGATAACGATTTATTTGTGGAATTTTTTAGGAAATACTTAGCTAAGATATTGTTGCATGATATAGGTGTAAATATTGATGATGAGTAGAATAAATTGTCGAAGTTGAAGGAGCCCTGTGGTTCTAGTATTATATAAAAAATGGAGGGCATGGTTAAAGATTTCACAGTTTTGAAAGAAATCCAAACTGAGTTTAACAATTCTGCATATAACAATCTGAAACTAACCTTGGGTGTCACAGTATTGAATGCTACACGTTGGCCAACTTACAAGTCTTCCAATATTTATATACCTTCTGAGATGGCTGCATGCCTTGTCGAGTTCCAAGAATTTTATTCTTGGAGATATGAACATCGTACACTTACATGGGTATACTCCTTGGGAACCTATGACATCATCTCCAGATTTGACACCACGGTAATAGAATTGGCAGTAACAACATACCAAGTAGCTTTGCTATTGCTGTTCAATGAAGTTACGAAGCTGAGCTATGTAGAAATTAAATCTCAACTAAATTTGGAAGATGAAGATCTTATTTGTCTTCTGTGTTTAGTTTCATGTGGCAAGTACAAGATTCTTCTAAATGAACCCAACACTGCAACAATATCTACAAGTGATAATTTTGAATTCAATCCTCCCTTTTTGCACAAGTTGAAAAATATTAAGATTCCACTTACAGATATGAATGCGAATGAGAGGAATAGAGTGATCGAAAATGTAAAAAAAAGATTCTAAATAGATTCTGTCAGGCTAGGTAGTAACTCCACAAATTTATTCATATTATTCCTTCAGGTAGGTCTTTATTATATACATGAGGGAGACTGTTCACTTCATCTCCCGATGACTGTTCATATTTCTTATTATTTATTTACATCAATTGTATTTATTCACCCAATCCTGATGATTAGGTGTCAACATTCCCCCCCTTAATCTGAAGGGATGTTGGTGAGTCCAAGCATCATTCTGAATCGTTCAAGTTTTCCTTCCAAGCGCTTTGGTGAAGATGTATGCAATTTGCTCATTAGTGGAACAATGACGGAGATGGATTGTCTTGGCCTCAACATGAAGTCGAATCAGATCAGGGAAAATTTTAAGAACCACATAAATTTTTATGTTATAAATAAATGGGCCGAATCCCCATATACATAGGAAAAATGGGAGGCGATTTTATCACTAAATATATATATATATATATATATATAATATATATATATATATATAATATATATAGGCGAATCTCTGCACCAGAGTATATTATCTTGTAAGTCATGGTGAATCTTTCACTGAATTATAAAAATCTTGTAAGAATCTTGAAAAAAATCTTTCACTAAGTAATAAAACATTGTGAAGTCTTGGCGAATGTTTTGTTAAAGTATGAAACCATATATGATAATAATAAAACATATTTCATTAAATTGTAATATACTAACAATTACATGTTTGGAAAAAAGAAACATAATTTTCACTTCCTACAAACCATGTTGCAAGTTTTAGTGGCCATGTTTGTTATGGTAGGAGAGATTAATGTTTTCTCTACCACTTTTGTCAAGCTACCACTTTTGCCAAGTTATCAAATTTCTTTCTTATTCCATAGACTCCAACTGTGAGATAAAAAAACACATCAAGTTTGTTTACCCCAACACGCCAACAAGTAGTAAGCCTTCCAATCAATATATAAATATATAAATGTAGATTTATTATTATTTTAATTGGAAATATTCAATTAAATAATAAAATATAATTACGTCTCACCCAATCTAAATTTCTTATTAGCATAATTCACTACCTTCATACCATTTTTAACAACGTTGTAACATGTGGATTAATTTCCTTTTTGGTGCACAATTTCCACCTTTTAGGACAATATGATGCAGTGACCCAACCCCTACAAATCATTACGACAAACTAAGAATAGTAGAGAAGATGAAAGGTTGTACAAACTATCATATTTTTCAAACAACTAATTCAAGATCGGTACCTTAACTTTTTCATGAAGATATCATATTGAGAATGTTTGAAAAATGGTGGGAAATCTGGGAAACGACTATCTCTCTTCTGCGAGGGTGATGCGGAAAGAGTTAAGATTTCATTGTTTTGAATTTTTTGTTAAATCAGAAAAAAAACCAATATTAATGGAGATATCGGTAGTTTTTACTAAATTTTGTGAAGTGACTAAATGTAGTTTTAACTATTCACCTTAAGATTTTTTTTACAATATAATTTCCTATGTCTATTTAATATCTTCATTATCGTAAAAACCAACCTATATCCATCTTAACTCCACATCTACCACTCTTAGAGTGATGAAATCTATTTATCCCTCCCAACACTTGGTAGACCCGGAATTAAGATGGATCTAAGCTTATATAATTTCCCCTTTAAATAATGCTCACATGAATACCATGGGTTATCATAATCCTAGAGCTTAAAAACTACTATTAGTAATTTATAAAAATTAATAAAATTGATAAAATTGATAATTGATTTTTATTTTAACCAAGTTAAAATATTTAATTGACATTAAATTACAAGATCTATTTTTGCTCTTGATCTACCAAGCCCCAAGAGGGATCAAATATTTTTCACTCTATGTTAGTTTGCATATCACAATATTTGATCCAAAGTAAAGAGATGGATCTATGCTAGTTTAATTCCCCCCTTTAAATAGGGGGCATTCCATGTGAATACCATGGGTCAATACTATGTGTCATCTTTATTTTTATTAGTACTAATATTAGGGCTAATAATGTTTTTTTTGCATGGTATTAATAATAATTTGGCCCATGGTATTTGGCCCATAGGTTTTACCTAAATATAACACATTTTTTGAGTGTTCGTAAATATAAAGTGGCTTATGGAGTAAATATAAAATTTTATTTATTTATTTACCATACCTCTTGTTTATTTATATTTTTATTAATTTACCATACATTTTTTATACATATGGTATTTGGCCCATAGGATTCAATTAAATAAAACCTCTTTTTTGAGCCTTCTTAAATAGATAGAAAGAGGGTTATGGATTAAATATAGAAAGTGGTTTTATTTATTTACCATACTTATAGTTTATTTATATTTTTATTTATTTACCATTCCTTTGAAGTATAAAAAGAGGTTTTATTTATTTATCATACCTCGACTTTATTTATATTTTTATTTATTTCCACGCTTGCCTATTCATAAATATAAGGTGACATATGGAGTAAATATAAAAAAATATTTTATTTATTTACCATACCTCTCGTTTATTTATATTTTTATTAATTTACCATACCTCTTTTATAGATATGGTATTTGGCCCATAGGATTCACTTAAATGAAACCTCGTTTTTAAGCCTTTTTAAATAGAAAGAGGGTTATGGACTACATATAAAAAGATGTTTTATTTATTTACGATACCTTTAGTTTATTTGTATTTTTCATCTATTTACCATACCTCCACTCTATTTATATTTGTATTTATAACTATCATAGATACATTTTCTTGAAAATGAGGGCGAATGGAAGATTGTAACTCTTAATTTCAAGGGCTAAATTTACTTTTTTTACCCTCTCTCTTAAAATAAGGGCTAAATTTACCTTTTTTAGCCTCTCCCTTAAAATAAGGTGGGCTAACCTCCATACCTAATTTTTTTATAAAATAAATTTGAGGCAATTTGTAACAATGTACTATGATACAAAATATTCGCCCAATAAAAATATAAAACCCCTTAATTTAGCCCAAGGGCGAAAATTCACTCGTAAAATTTTCCATGAATCAGATGATATTTAGTATTTATGTGCTTCGTTCGATCATGGAACTTTGGATCGATCATGGAACTTTGGATTCTTGGCCAACTTTATTGCAGAGGTATTGTCAATCATGAGTGGAGTTGATTGTACTTGTTTTATCTGCAAATCTTCAAGAATTTTCCTGAGCCACACAATTTCTTTTGTTGCCTCAGCTACTGCCACATATTCTGCTTCTGTTGTGGAATCCGTTGGAACTGATTGTTTGTGTGCTCTCCATGAAACAACTCCTGATCCAAGACTCATAACATATCATGAAGTAGATACCCCAATTTCTTTGTCTCCATCGAAGTCTGAATCAGACTATCCAATCAAACTGAAGTCGTCCACCTGTGTATACTTGATTCCTAAGTCTTGAGTTCTCTTTAAGTACCTTAGAACTCTTTTTGTAGCAGACCAATGTCCCTCACAAAGCTTTTGCATAAACCTGGAGAGGATTCCAACAGTAAACGAAATGTCTGGTCTGGTAGTAGTTAGGTAGTTGAGACTTCTTGCAAGCTGTCTATACTTTGTTGCATCCTCAAATTCTTTTCCTTCAATAGATGTGAGCTTTAAGTTTTGTTCCATTGGAGTAGTAAGAGGATTGCATTATTTCATGCCAAACATGTTCAACAGATCTCTAATGTACTTCTTTTGAGAAAGAAATATGGACTTTGGATGTTGAGTTACTTCAATACTAAGATAGTAATGAACATAGCCCAAATCAGTCATTTCAAAACTTTTCCCCAATTCCTTCTTTATGGATGCAATGTAGCTTTCATTGTTCCCTGTCATCAAAAGATCATCTACATGTACCACAAGATATACAACTATTTTTCCAACTTTCTTAACAAATAAAGTCGCATCATCAAGATCATAATGTTTGAAATTGAGTTTCAGAAGATGCTCAGATAGTTTTTCATACCAGGCTCGCGGTGCTTGTTTGAGGCCATACAAGGACTTCACAAGTTTGCATACTTTATATTCATGTCCTTTCACAACAAATCCTTTAGGTTGGGACATAAAAACATTCTCTTTTAGATCTCCATTCAAGAAAGCATATTTTACATCCATTTGATGGACTTTCCAACCATTTTGAGCTGTTAGGGCAAAGAGTGTCTGGATGGTAGCCCATTTTGCTGTGGGGGAAAAAGTCTCCTCATAATCGACCTCTTCCTTCTGTGCAAAACCTTTTGCCACAAGCCTAGCTTTGTTCTTGTCAAGTGATACATTAACTTTATACTTGTTCTTGTAGGCCCAGTTGCAGGCAATTGGTTTGGATCCTAATGGAGGATCAACCAGCTTCCAAGTGCCATTCTTTATGAGGGCATCATACTCCTTTTGCATCGCTTCTTTCCATTCATCATTAGAAGCAACTTCTTTAAAGGAAGTTGGTTCAAAATATGTAGACAAGTTCAATTCACAATCATAAGAAACATCCATATCAATAGGTGAATTAGAGTCATCTAGATCACCTCCATTTTGTCGGTTTGAATTTCTAGTTCCTATTTTTCCAACCTCATCAGGATGAACACTCTCAAGTGTCTTTGTCAACCACTTTGGGGGACCTTTCTCAGATGGTCCAGGCTGCTCCGTTGATTGATTTGGGACTGAATCAAGATAGAGTCTCCCAATTCTATCAATCACATCACTTAAAGCATCATCCGTTGTTGGATTTTCATGCGGGGGAGAGTGTTCTTCATAAGAAGATTCCACATGTTGATCTAGTATAGGAATCCCCCCTTCAAGATGTGGAATCTGATTATCAAATTATTCAAATGATTTTTCATTTGTGAATCTATCCAAGCAATCAAGTTGCCTCTCAACAACATTTTCAATTTTGGATGATTCAAGAAAAATTACATCTCTAGATACAATAAACTTTTTATTGACTTCATCATAGAGACCATATGCTTTGGAGGTGTTTGAATACCTCATGAAGATAAACTTACGACTTCTTGCACCAAGTTTGTTTCTATGTACCTTTGGTATCAAGGCATAACAGGTGCAACCAAAGACCCTAAGATGCTTTACCGAAGGAACATGCCCATACCACATTTCATATGGAGTCTTGTTTCTAATAGCATTAGATGGACATCTATTCTTTATATATGTAGCACATAGAACAACATAAACCCAAAACATTATCTTTACATTTTTGAAGAAGAGCATGGATTGCACCATATTTAAGATTGTCCTATTCATTCTTTCAACTACACCATTCTGTTGGGGATTATATGGCACAATTGTTTGATGTTTGATCCCATGTTGGCAAAGATAGTTTTCAAATTCATTTGATGTGTATTCTTTTCCATTATCAATGCGAATAGACCCAATATGACATTGTGCATCAGTTTCAATCCATTTATGAAAGTTCTTGAATGTTTGAAAAGCATCAGATTTGTTCTTCAATAAATAAACCCAACACATTCTGGTGTAGTCATCCATAAATGTCATCATATATTTATTTCCATTTGCAGAAGGAACAAGCATTGGATTACATAAATCTGAATGAATGAGTTCAAGTTTTCTATGTGCTCTTGAATGTGAATCATGAAAAGATTGTTTTCTATGCTTCCCTAGAATGCAAGCATCACATTGCTTAAATTTCCTAGGAATTGTAGGCAAACTAACAACACCATTTTTCTTCAACAAGCGAAAACTGTCATAGTTCAAATTTCCAAATCTAGCATGCCATAATAAACTTGATGGAAGTGTACCTCCTTCATAATATGGATTGTATGAGAAATGTTGTGCACGAGCAGAGGTACCTTGCAACTTGAGAAGCCTTTCTTCTTCTATTCCCCTCATGACAAGTGAGTCGTCAAATGCTTTTCTCACCTCAAGCTTGCCATCAAGCATATGAATGGATTGACCTTGCTGGTAGATGTGGACCAGGGACAACAAGTTTCTCTTCATCTATGGGAGATATAGAACAGGATGTAGAAGAAAGTCAGGAAGACCAGGCAATTTAAGCCTGGTTGTGCCAAGCCCCGATGGCTTGATTTTTGATTGGTCTGCAAAGTATACTGCTCCATCAACGTTGTCAGTAAATTCTTCAAAAAAATATTTTCTTTGAGTCATGTGGCAAGTTGCTCCTAAATCAAGAAACCAGTCATTTTTCCAAGAAGCAAGTGAAGCATTAAATAAATCTTCATTTACTCCAATATTACATTGTGCCACAACACAGTGAACAGATTCTGGTGCTTTACCTTTGTCTGTATCATCAGTTTTACCTTTGGGTTGATTTCTTTGCTGCTCAATTTTGTCGCAAGGTAACTTGCATGTAGAGGCATCATGTGATCCATTTCTTTTGTAGCGTATGTAGTGTAAATCTGCCTTTTCTCCTTGAGAGTCTCTGCCCCCCTGCCTTTGAAATATCTTCCTCTTCCTCTTTGACCACCTCTTCCTCTGAAAGAATCTTGAGCAGGATGCTTTTCTTTATGAGCAAGGCACACAACCTCTTTAGAAGATTTAGGGGATGTCTTCCTTCCAAAAGCTTTCTCTCTTTCAAAAAATTTTTTCACAAGAGAGTCAAAGGTAATGTCTTTAAGATTTCCATTTTCTTGCAATGACTCAAGATAATTGGAGTAAGTAGGATAAAGTGTCTTGAGAAAAGCAATAAGAGGAATATCCAAATCAATTTTAGTGGCTTGGATATCATGCATTATAGACTTTACTTCAGATGCAAGAGCGAGAGGATCATTATTTTGCAATTCAAGAGTGAAGAGTTTAATCATGAGTTGAACAACTTCAAGTGCAGAATGTGAGTCATAGAGTTCTTTCAGCGTTTGTAAGGCTTCGAAAGCAGTTGAAAATGGCATAATATGGCGACTCACCTCTTCACTTATAGATGCTGCAATTAATGCATAGGCTTCACTATTCTTATTTTCCCAAATGGTGAACTCTTTGTCTGAGGTAGGCTGTTTTGGCTGTTTGTCTCCGTCTCCAATACACACTCCTTTCCACAACTCATTGAAAATGAGGGTGTGTTTTATCATCTGGGACCACTCAAGATAGTTCTCCCATAATGGATATGATTGAATGCATATTGTAACAAAAATTTGTGTTGCAAAATTTTACTCTTAATGGGAAAAAATATAATTCTGATATGACTAAACAACAAATTCAACTGGACAGGAAATTTCAATATCCAAGACTACAAAACTGTACAAGAATTAACATGCTTATGTTTTCATCCAAACATAAAATGTTATCTAGCAATTCTTTTTGACTGTATTCAACATTTTTAACGCCAATTCTATGTAATACCAAGCATATGGTGGTCCTTCATGTAGGTATGGTGGTCCTTCACCAGCACCATTCGCTCTGATCCCAATGCAAAGACATTCAACACATTCAACGTTTCATTCAACGTAATACTCAAAACTGATCAGCGTTAAAGAACACATATAAATGTATGGGTAGTGTTAAACAACACATATGGACATCGCTCTGAGTGTTAATGGACAACGCTCTGAGTGTAAGACTGCAATGTAAGACATCACAAACATTCACCACAGTGTTAAACAACACATATGGACAACGCAAAAATAATGCATACTGTAACAAACATTCAATGGAAAATGCAAAAATAATGCATACTATAACAAACATTCAATGGACAATGCATCGATTTCATCGTTCCTCATTCCTCATTTCAACAGACTTTGATGGTAGGAGCTCAAGTGTAAATGTATGTATGGAGCAATGTGGGTGTATACCAATAGATAACAGCATTCCTCGTTCCACGTTCCTCTTTCTAGTGTGCCTCGATGCACACCAGTTCAAACGTTTCATTCAACGTAATACTCAAAACTGATCAGCGTTAAAGAACACATATAAATGTATGGGTAGTGTTAAACAACACATATGGACATCGCTCTGAGTGTAAGACTGCAATGTAAGACATCACAAACATTCACCATAGTGTTAAACAACACATATGGACAACGCAAAAATAATGCATACTGTAACAAACATTCAATGGAAAATGCAAAAATAATGCATACTATAACAAACATTCAATGGACAATGCATCGGTTTCATCGTTCCTCGTTCCTCATTTCAACAGACTTTGATGACAAGAGCTCAAGTGTAAATGTATGTATGGAGCAATGCGGGTTTATACCAATAGATGGCAACATTCCTCGTTCCACGTTCCTCTTTCTAGTGTGCCTCGATGCACACCAGTTCAAAGCCATGGTGCCTTACCATCCACAGCAACAGGATTAGAACCTCGACTTTCCAAACGCAGGCTCAACACTCCCTCATGCAGCACTCAGG
Source organism: Pinus taeda (assembly GCA_000404065.3). Taxonomy (NCBI): domain Eukaryota; kingdom Viridiplantae; phylum Streptophyta; class Pinopsida; order Pinales; family Pinaceae; genus Pinus; species Pinus taeda. The sequence continues at coordinate 108,990 of APFE031311154.1, read as the reverse complement.
TGCAAAAAATTATTATGGCAGAGAGCCCAGAGAGAATACTAGGTCAAGGGTGTTAGTTTTGAAATATGGGCATAACAGGGAAATAGGCAGAAAAATGGACTTACAAAGATAGGAATACTAAAAATAGAACCTGCTCTGATACCATGTCAGGCCAGGTATTAACTCCACAAATTTATTCATATTATTCCTTCATGTAGGTCTTTATTATATACATGAGGGAGACTATTCACTTTATCTCCCGATGACTGTTCATATTTCTTATTTATTCACCCAATCCTGATGATTAGGTGTCAACAGATTCAACAATAGTTCTCATCATGAAGGCTAGAAAAATATTACCTCAGCAACAACTATTGAGTGAGTGTGTTGAATAGCTCCAAAGCACGTTCAAGCCCAAACTTAAAGCAATAAAATCCAGAATTCAAGACTTGATCTCAAAGGAGTACCTGGAACGTGACAATGAAAACAATAATTTATTTAGATATATAACCTAATATCGTGGATTGAGATGCAAGTCGAAAACAAATCTGTAATGCAACTTATGGTTAATTTTGTTTTATTTTAGAAAAATAAAACATATCACAAATTTGATTTTCCATGTGAGTTCGATTGACTAACATAGAAATACTCTGTTTTACAATAGAGGATGATGAAATTTTCCAGGTCACTTACAAATCACTCACCCAGTTCTACCTTCAAGAGGAGAGACTTTAGATAATGCATGGTTTTTGTGCCACAACTCATCACAGGGGAGAACACTGCTCGACTCATGCTATTGTTCCTTAAATTTTGTTTTATGTTTCAGACAAGGAGTTCCATCCCTTCATCTACAAGGAAATAACATAAAGTGGCGATGGATCAATATAGAAGTTGAAACTATTAGGATCTAAAGGAGTGGTGGTTTTATCCACTACTCTAGCTAGTGCATAAAAAATATAAAATTTGGGTTTGGTGGTTGTGAATTCCATTGTCACTGAAGGTAGGTATAGCCTAATTTTGTGTCCACCGGAAACCTATCAATTATTTTGGCTATACCCTCCTTACCGTTCCTTTCATTACAACAATATTACGAATAACATGCACTTTCAGAACCTAACCACATTTTTCCAGTGTAAGTGAACACCTATGATCAATTTCTCAATCTCTTCTTTAGCTTTAATGGGCTTCATCCCCTTACCTTTGTTGGTAGCAATGTTTTTGATGTCGACCAATCAAACTGTAGTCAAAGAGCCCCCAACTCCAATGGTTTTTTAGACTGGTTGCGCTTGACCTCCACGCCTGAACATTCAATGCACAAAGAGATAACAACAAATTATTGGAAAGGTGGCCAATTATAGTTTAAAAGGCCGTCTTGGGAAACAACTGTCTCTATTGGACAAGAAAGTTTCTTAGCTATCAGGATTCAAATGTTTGTACCTCCACCAACCTTCTTAATTACTTGTATGTGATGGACACTGCGAGTGAACCGACTTGAGTTAAAAACTCCAAGTGTCGATCTCTGAGAAAACTGTACATAGCAAGTTTTCTTCCCAAGAACTGGATCCATTAGAAAACACATTGCCTCACAAATAGCGTTGATGTTGTTTATATAATGATCACAATCAAGGTTCAACTGAAAGAGGCCATTTGTGAGGACAACGGATACTCAGACCTAAGTGGAGTAATGGATAACAATCATTAGTGTCAACATAATAATTAATGAATTTCATACGAGGAAATCAGCAGAAAAAGAGAGATGTGTACATAGCTAGGAATATATCAATGCATTCATTGCTTCGACTTTCTTGTGGTGTTGGAAACCAGGCCTCTTTTCATGGGATACATAAACTAATCGTGGAAATTCATTGCCAAAATTGTCAACTCCCCCTGATTCAGTCAATAACGACAACTGCAGAGCATTTTCAGTTGGTGTGCCAGTAACAACCTTACCATTATCTTATGTAAGCTCACGATTTTTCAATGGTGTACTACATTTTGGTCCAAATAATGTGTACAAGCAAGGAGATATATCATGGCCCTTAGTATGTCCAAGCGTCTTCAATGGTGTGTCGAAGGATTCCATCCTCTGTTTCAATGTAGATGATGACATATTCTGTGAAACAAATTGTTTGCTTATCTCCTGAAAAGAAAAAATGAAAAAATGTCATACATACAGTGCACCAATTGTGTACTATGTTCCTTAAGATGAATATGATAAAGAAGATGGAAAAATATGAAGTTCATACATAATTTATCTTACCTTTTCAGAATCCTTTGCTACTGTTTCATTTTCTTTATGTAGATTCTATAGCTTCCATAAACTAAGTTGTCCCACCAGCTCAACACGACTCTCCTTTAATGAACTGTGCATAGCCTCATCACTTCCTATGGATTTCCTTAGCCTGTAAACAGAAAAGGTATCTATGGTTTTCTCAGTGCTTCCATTAAGTTTTCAATTCATTGGCCTTATGGAAGGTGTAGCATAGAATGACTCTGGAAGTTTTCCTTGTAAGTCCAATTGCAAATTTTAAAATCTATTGCTCAAAGTCAGTATTCTGTCTACAAGTTTGGTGCTTTTTGAATCCCCTTTACTAGGAACATTCATATCAACCAAAATAGTAGAACCCTCAGCTACTTCTCCAGATTCTACAGGATTTTCTGTAAGGAGAATACTTTCAAAATGCTCTGTCCCTTCCAAAACCATAGCATCCTTCTCCATGACAGACACATGGTCTCCAAGTGGGACATGCAGTGACAAATATTTAGTCTCTGATGTCACATCATTTTCTATAAGCTCAAGCTCTTTCACTAGGGTATCATATTTTGGTCCCTCAGCATGTTCAAGCCTCTTCAATGGCTTATCCAGGGAAAGTTGTTGATTGCACACATCCTTGTCTTCTAGAAGAGATACGTTCATACTTAAACAAGGGGACATATTGTAACTTTTTCTAAGATATGAACTTTTGGATGGAATACTGGAGTCTAGGCCAAATAAGGTGCTTAAGCAAGGTGATATATTATATCCTGCCGTAACCTCAGGGATCCTCAATAGGGTATCTAATTGGGAAGGTTCCTACTTGCTCACCACAATTTGTGTATTTTCTCCAACTTTGAAATTTTGGGTCTCTCCAGCTCCCTGGCCATTGTTTCCCTCAATTTTGGTAGGGTCAATGAATCCCTCATGTTTTCCATTGTTGTCCATATCGAACAATTGTTCTCTAATTGGACTTGCAGTAGTTATGCCATCAACAATAAAAAAGCTTTCCTGGCATGCTCCATCTTCAACTTCATTCTTTTCCACAACTATATTATATCCCTCTGTAACCTCAGGGGTCTTCAAAGGATTATCCAATCGGTAAAGTTCCCACTTGAAGGAAGCTTCTGTAACAATCTCTGAGATATTTTATGGAAGAGAATCATCAATTCTTGAACAAAATAATGCATCATTACTCTCCATAAGATTGGGCTTATCTAATGGATCACTAAAGTCCAGTACCAAAAAAAGAATTCAAGCAAGAAGATATATCAAGGCCTTTTGTAAGTATAGGCATATTCAATGGAGTATCCATGTTAGAAGGTTCCTGGTTGCTGGCAACTGTGTCTACTTTCACAAGTTGCATGTTTTCTCCAACTTTGAATTCTTGTGTCTCTTCAGCTCCGTTCTGTATAGATTGTTCTTCTTGGTCATCCTCTTTTCCCTCAATTTTGTTAGGGGCAATGAATCCCTCATGTTTTCCATCGTGGTCTGCATCAAACAATTTTTATTTAATTGGACTTGCATCAGTTATGCCATCAACAATACTAATGCTTTCCTGATATGCTTCATCTTTAACTTCATTATTTTCCAGAGCTACATTGTAAGATCCATGTTTTACTTGATCACCATCTGTTAAGGGAATTTGAACATTCTTGGTGATTTGCTAAACTACATTTTCCTCCTTTTGATGAGTTGAACCATACAACTCATTGAGGTTATAAAACTCATTTCCATTGTCTGAAAAGTTGGCTTGGTGCACTTCATCCTCTGAAGCTTGAATGTTCTCATATGTTCCTTGAAGTTCATTAGACATATCTATCTATTCAGGATTTTTCACTTTCATCCAAAATGCATTAGGAGAACCATCATTTTGCTTGTGAAAGATAATTTCTTCAACATCCTAAGTTTCAGCCATTGAAGCAAGTTCATAATGCTCCTCCTTTTGATATACAGATTCATGAAATCCTTCGCTAGTTTTGGGATCACTCAATTTATCTTCTTGACCTTCACCGTTAACCAGTGAGATGCGACTTTGCTCAACATCATTTAGAACTAAAATCTCCTCTTCACTTCATTCCCCAGGCGCTCGACCTTCACTATATGATGCCAACTGTGATAGATTTTCTAGAGACAAAGCCTTTGGTAGGAGTTCGAATTGATGAGCACCATTCAAATTATTTGCATCAAATTGAAGCTTATGTTTTAATTCTGGAGTGTTGCCACAATCCATTGATTCACCTTCATAAGCTTCATTCTCGTAAATCCGTTGGCTGTCGTATTCCTCCTTTTGAGGACCATTCAACTCATCAAGGCCAAAACACAGTTTTCTTTTGTCTGAAAAATAAGACTTGATTTCATGAGATTCATCCTTCACAACCTCTTGAGCTTCCTCATTGTAGTTCTTAGGAGATACAATTTCTTGAGCATTCTTGGAAAACTATTCAATTTGCTCCTTTTTCAACTACAGAGACCTGATACCCTTCAGTGGTTTTTGAATCATTCAATTCATCCTCTAAACCTTCATCATTGACAATTGATATGGCATTTTCCTGAAGATACTCTTTACTGCATTCTTCATCGGCTTGAGTTGCACTGTTTGATGTTTGCTGCACTGGAGCTTCTAGAACTTGATCCTATACTAACAAATTACCTTTTTTCTTACCTCTAACTGAATCTGCAATCTGCTCTTCATCAGTAGTTTCTTCTACAATGTCCAAATCATGTGATTCATCTTCATTATCTATGTCTCCTAGTAGTGGAATATTTTCCAAATCTACATTTGAAACTGGAATCTTCTCTTCCACATCATAGTGTCCAAGCTCTAGCTTTATGGATGCAGTACTATATTCCAGTTCGAACAAAGTGACTAAACAGGGAGATATATTATATCCATCAGTAACCTGAGGGGTCTTCAACGAAGTATTTAACTGGGGCATTCCCTGCTTACAGGCCTCTTTTGTAAGACTCTCTATGAGTTTGTCTAGTACAAAATCATCCATTCTTGAACAAAGAAACATGTCATTTGTGTCCGTAGGTTTGGGCTTGTTTAAAAGGGTACCAGAGTCATTACATCAGAGGGAACAACACATCAGTACTATCATTACTGAGACAATCCATCTTTTATCTTGAACAAAATCATACATATCTTGACGAGGTAACATATTTTTACAGTCTACAAAATCTATTGAAATATCTGCTTCTGCTTCAAGAATATAATTAGTTATGCCTGAACAAGGGAGCATATCATTATTATCTAGAAGCTTCTTTTAATTTGTTCTAGAATTATTGCAGCAGATCATTAGTAGCTGGGTTGTGTCTCTTTAGCTCTGTTCTATATATATTTTTCTTCCTAGTCATCCTCTTTTTCCTCAATTTTGTCAGGGGCAATGAATCCCTCATGTTTTCCATGGTTGTTCATATCAAACAATTTTTCGTTAATTGGACTTGCATTAGTTATGCCATCAACAATACTAATGCTTTCCTGATATGCTTCATCTTCAACTGCATTCTTTTCCAGAGCTACATTGTAAGATCCACGTTCTACTTGATCACCATCTGTTATGGGAATTTGAACATTCTTGGTAATCTGCTCAACTACATCTTCCTCCTTTTGAGGATTTGAACCATACAACTCATTGAGGTTATAAAAATCATTTCCATTGTCTGAAAAGTTGTCTTGATTCACTTCATCCTCTGAAGCTTGAATGCTCTCATATGTTCCTTGAAGTTCGTTGGACATATCTACCTATTCAGGATTTTTCACTTTCATCCAAACTACATTAGGAGAACCATCATTTTGCTTGTGAAATATAGTTTCTTCAACATCCTGAGTTTCATCCATTGAAGCAAGTTCATAATGCTCCTTTCTTTGGTATACAGAGTCATGAAATCCTTCGCTAGTTTTGGGATCACTCAATTTATCTTCTTGAACTTCACCATTAACTAGTGAGATGTGACTTTACTGAACATCATTTAGAACTAAAATCTCCTCTTCACTGCATTCCCTAGGCACTTGACCTTCACTATATGATGCCAACAGTGACAGATTTTCTAGAGACAAAGCCTTTGGCAGGGGTTCAAATTGATGAGCACCATTCAAATTGTCTGCATCAAATTGAAGCTTATTTTTTAATTCTGGAGTGTTGCCACAATCCATTGATTCACCTTCATAAGCTTCATTCTTGTAAATATGTTGGCTGCCATATTCCTCCTTTTGAGGACCATTCAACTCATCAAGGCCAAAACACACTTTTCTTTTGTCTGAAAAATAAGACTTGATTTCATGAGCTTCATCCTTCACAGCCTCTTGAGCTTCCTCATTGTAGTTCTTAGGAGATATAGTTTCTTGAGCATTCTGAGTTTCATTCTTGGAAAACTATTCAGTTTGATATTATTTTTCAACTACAGAGACCTGATACCCTTCAGTGGTTTTTGAATCATTCAATTCATCCTCTAGACCTTCATCATTAACAAGTGATATGGGATTTTCCTGAAGATACTCTTTACTGCATTCTTCATTGGCTTGAGCTTCATTGTTTGATGTCTGCTGCATTGGACCTTCTAGAACTTGATCCTCTATTAACCAATTACCTTTTGCTTACCTCCAACTGAATCTGCAATCTTCTCTTCATCAACAGTTTCTTTAGCAATGTCCAAATCATGTGATTCATCTTCATTATCTATGTCTCCTAGCAGTGGACTATTTGCCAAATCTACATTTGAAACTGGAATCTTCTCTTCCACGTCAAGTGTCAAAGCTCTGGCTTTTTGGATGCAGTAATATATTCCAGTCCGAACAATGGGAAAAAACTGGGAGATATATTATATCTGTCAGTAACCTCAGGGGTCTTCAATGAAGTATATAACTAGGGCATTTCCTGCTTACAAGCCTCTTTTGTAAGACTCTCTAGGAGTTTGTCTAGTACAAAATCATCCATTCCTGAACAAAGAAACATGTCATTAGTGTTCGTAGGTTTGGGCTTGTTTAAAAGAGTACCAGAGTCATTACATCAGAGGGAACAACACATCAGTACTATCATTACTGAGATAGTCCATCTTTTATCTGGAACAAAATCATACATATCTTGATGAGGGAACACATTGTTACAGTCTACAAAATCGATTGAAATGTCTGCTTCTGTTTCAAGAATATAATTAGTTATACCTGGAAAAGGGAACATATCATTATTATCTGGAAGCTTGGCTCGTTTAATTTGTTCTAGAATTATTGCAGCAGATCATTAGTGGTTGGGTTGTGTATCTTCAGCTCTGTTCTACATATAATGTTCTTCCTGATCATCCTCTTTTCCCTCAATTTTGTCAGGGGATTTGCATCAGTTATTCCATCAACAATACTAATGCTTTCCTGATATGCTTCATCTTCAACTTCATTCTTTTCCAGAGCTACATTGTAAGATCCATGTTCTACTTCATCACCATCTGTTAAGGGAATTTGAACATTCTTGGTGATCTACTCAACTACAACTTCCTCCTTTTGAGGAGTTGAACCATACAACTCATTGAGGTTATAAAACTCATTTCCATTGTCTGAAAAGTTGTCTTGATTCATCCTCTGAAGCTTGAATGTTCTCATATGTTCCTCGAAGTTCATTCGGAATTTAATCTATTTGAAGGCTATTTAGTGGTTGACCTAAAGGCCACAAATCAGCCAAGAAGATTTGGTTTAACCCAACATTTCTTGACTGTCATAGGGTAGAGTTTTATTCAAGTTTTAGTATAGCTAATTTGTTAATTTTTTATAATTGAGTTTGATCACTAATCTTGTGGATTCCCAAGTAAGCTTGGCCTCTTTCACATTGGCTTTTGCTAACCTTTTTTGCAGGTATCAAGTGTCTCCTAAAGTTGTTTTGTCTCTCCTCTTTTGGACTGATATTGGGCAGCAAGGAACTTGCTTCTTTGCATATTTCCTACACCTAAGAAAGCTGATTTTCGTTGCATTTGAGTGGCCAGATTTTCCCTTTTTTGGATTGATATCTGGCAGTTGTACTAGAAGACCTAAAACTTCATTTGAGATGATTTTGGGGCAGCTTTTGAAAGGGAAAGAACATTTGTGGATTTGGACAACAAGGACAAGCAAACTCTTTAATTATTAGACTCTTTCATTGTACCTTCCAGAGTGGTTCTACATTCCAAGGATTCTTCATGGATTCCCTATTTTGTAACTCATTTAGACTTCTCTTCTCATCCATAAAGGGAGTTCTAAGTTTTGTTGGTTTTTGATCTTATCATTGAGTGAAAGATCAAACCAAATTTTGTAACTATTTCCAATTAACATCTAGTTTGATTTTTTAATCACTTCTAACTATTGGAAGGAGGTATCTCTCCCTTTTGAGGGATCATTTGTAAAATTCCTCCAAAAACAACTTCCTTTCCATCCCTCATTTCATAAGAGGGAACCAATATAATACAGAGGCACTTGTTCTTGGGAGCTTGGTGACCTTTTCCCCTTGGCATCCCACTCTTCCTCATTTGCGGAAGGTGTCCATGTGATTGATTGAGTGGTTTGTTTTTTTCACTTAACACTAAGTAGATTAAATGAACAATAATTACTTTCATTTTCATTCTCTTTTTTTCTTTCATTTCATGCATTGTAGTTCATATTCTCTAAACTTCACATGCAAAATACTTAGATGAGTCTTGTGAACTATTTTAATTTATTTTGAGCATTCCATTTTCGTATAGTTTGAATCTTTCTCTATTGCAATTCCAAATCCATTTGCTAATTTGCAGAAGTTTCTCTTGTTCCTTTTCTTAAAGGCATCATTTATTTATTGAGGCATCTTTATCACTAGTTTGGCAATTGAAAATCCTTTCGTCTCCTTTTGAGCAATTAGTAGATTTGAATTTTTTTGCACTTAGAGGAAATTAACCTCTAGCTTAACTGGTTGTATAGTTTTATAGGGCTCCTCTTCATCCATTTCTTTTCCAAGCCTGGAAATGGTAAACACTCGACTTGCTAAATTAGTTTGGGCATGCCCAATGTTGGATCTACTTGCAAGTGGATTGACTTGAAAAATTAGTTGGATACTCATTAATGAAGCTAAGCTTCTCCATGTTGGATCTCCTTGCAACCATCCTTATCTTTTCTTGGATAAAGTTTTGGATCCTCCACCCTCAGTTCAGTTAAGAACCCTAAAGAACCAACCAACAACTATGTCTACTGGGAGGCAAAGGGTTCCAAGGTATTTTCCAATGTTAAAGGATACAATAACTGTCTCAGATAATCACAAATTTCTTTTGCTAGAAGTGGCTAGCTTGGCCTCTTTCACATTGGATTTTGCTAACCTTTTTTGCAGGTATCAAGTGTCTCCTAAAGCTGATTTGTCTCTCCTCTTTTGGACTGATATTGGGCAGCAAGGAACTTGCTTCTTGGCAGATTTCCTCCACCTAAGAAAGCTGATTTTCGTTGCATTTGAGTAGCCAGATTTTCCCTTTTTTGGATTGATATCTGGCAGTTGTACTAGAAGACCTAAAACTTCACTTTGAGATGATCTTGGGGTAGCTTTTGAAAGGGAAAGAACATTTGTTGATTTGGACAACAAGGACAAGAAAACTCTTTAACTATTAGACCCTTTCATTGTACTTTTCAGAGTGATTCTACATTCCAAGGATTCTTCATGGATTCCCTATTTTGTAACTCATTTAGACTTCTCTTCTCATCCATAAAGGGAGTTCTAATTTTTGTTGGGTTTTGATCTTATCATTGAGTGAAAGATCAAACCAAATTTTGTAACTATTTACAATTAACATCTAGTTTGATTTTTTAATCACTTCTACCTATTGGAAGGAGGTATCTCTCCCTTTTGAGGGATCATTTGTAAACTTCCTCCAAAAACAACTTCCTTTCCATCCCTCATTTCATAATAGGGAACCAATATAATACAAAGTCACTTGTTCTTGGGAGCTTGGTGACCTTTTCCCCTTGGCATCCCACTCTTCCTCATTTTCGGAAGGTCTCCATGTGATTGATTGAGTGGTTTGTTTTTGTCACTTAACACTATGTAGATTAAATGAACACTAATTACTTTCATTTTCATTCTCTTTTTTGCTTTCATTTCATGCATTGTAGTTCATATGCTCTAAACTTCACATGCAAAATACTTAGATGAGTCTTGTGAGCTATTTTAATTTATTTTGAGCATTCCATTTTCTTATATAGTTTGTATCTTGCTCTATTGAAATTCCAAATCCATTTGCTTATTTGAGTAAGTTTCACATGTTCCTTTTCTTAAAGACATCATTTATTTATTGAGGCATCTTTATCACTAGTTTGGCAATTGCAAATCCTTTCATTTCCTTTTGAGCAATTAGTAGATTTGAATTTTTTTGCACTTAGAGGAAATTAACCTCTAGCTTAACTGGTTGTATAGTTTTATAGGGCTCCTCTTCACCCATTTCTTTTCCAAGTTTGGAAACAGTAAACACTCGACTTGCTAAATTAGTTCATGCATGCCTAATGTTGGATCTACTTGTGAGTGGGTTGACTTGAAAAATTAGTTGGATACTCATTAATGAAGCTAATCTTCTGCATGTTGGATCTCCTTGCAACCATCCTTGTCTTTTCTTGGATAAAGTTTTGGATCCTCCACCCTCAGTTCAGTTAAGAACCCTAAAGAACCAACGAGTAACTATGTCTAATGGGAGGCAAAAGGTTCCAAGGTATTTTCCAATGTTAAAGGATACCATAACTATCTCAGATAATCACAAATTTCTTCTGCTAGAAGTGGTTAGCTAACAGAATGTTTGCAATTCCTCTGCCCTAGGATAAAATAATGCATAGAAAGTTAGGGCTTATAATAATCCATTCATTAACAATACTGAAAAATAACTCTACGCATAGAAAGTTTCGGGGATTCCAACAGTTGTTCACATAATGTGTATAAACAATGCAGACAATGTCAAATTTGGTAAAGGTAAGTTCAGATGGATCGACTAACCTCTGTGCTGCATATTTCTAAGCCACGCAGATTTGTCCCACTGCCTCCCCGACCCGTGCACTTTCCTTCTCTCCTGCCACCAATAACTTCAATCTATGGATGATCTGGTATTGCTGGCCCTTTTTCATTTCCACCACATCTTTTTCTATTTCAGGTTAAGTCCCCTCCTTCCACCTTTTTTCCTATTCCAAATCGGGGTTTTCCTAGAGCGAATGATCTATGGTCAGCATATTGAAGATGGGAGCAAGATCCATAGGTTCCAGCATTGGCTCTTTTTCATTCCCACCACATATTTTTTTGGTTATCCTCCCAATTCCCCTCCTTCCGCATTATTTCCTATTCGAAATTGGGGTTTTCTTGAGCGAATTGGGTTTTTTTGGCGCGAATGATCTATGATCAGTGCATTGAACATGGGATTGAGATCCATAGGTTCTAGAGCTAGCCCTTTTTCGTTCCCATCGCGTATTTTTTAGGTTATCCTCCCAATTCTCCTCCTTCCGCATTTTTTCCTATTTGAAATCGGGGTTTTCTGGAGTGAATAATCTATGGTCAACGCATTGAACATGGGAATGAGGGCCATAGGTTATAGCGTAGTTAGAGCAAGCCAAAAAACAATAACCTATTTATTGGCCATGTATATTTATTCCTTGAAATTACAATAATCCATAGTAAATACAAATAAATGTATATACATATTCATCATCTCCAATTAACAACTACATGTTAAGCAAGTTCATGCACTACTATATGGATAAACATGCTTATTATCTTTCATGAGTTTCATCAAATATTTAACATATTATTCATCAACTTTGGATATTCATCATCTTCAATTAACAAATATACATTAAGCAAGTTCATACACTCTTATATCGATAACATGCTTATTATTTTTCATGAGTTTCATTAAATATTAACATATTATTCATCAACTTTGGATTGGGTGAGGATGAATTCTAGTATATTACCAAGTGTATGTTTTTTTTTCAATTGTAGTTTTTACTTTCATGATTAATTTGGTTGTAATTTTTACTTCCACGATTAATTTAGTCTAAGTTCTTTAGGTAGTCATTAATGATCTATTCGGTGCTATGTGGGGGTTTTACTTTTCAACAAATCTGAAGTATCTATGTTGCATTGGGATCTAGTGACCTTGTTGAAAAACCCTAGCAAACATCTTTGAAACCATCTACTAGCACTAGTTGAACTTGAGATTTCCCAAAAAATGAAAGGAACAAATAAGGGTTGCTTTGCCAATCCACTCATAACCTAATCCACTTTGGTGATAAAGGGAAACCAACTATAAGATATCAAACACCTTCCCTCATGCACAGTGTGCATAGAGGTTCTACCCCTGTAAAGGTTTGAACATGTGTTGTTTTACATTATAGTGCCATAGTTGTACCATTTATACTTTACTCCTGTCTCTTTCGGAGGAATAGATCACTTAGGCATCATTTTAGGATTTATTGATTTATGCAATAATTATTTTAGTCATTATTGACTTAGTTTGGAAATGCCATAGTGTTTTTTTCCAATAAGAAAAAAATATCATTTGTGTATTAATATTAATGCAAAGGTGTAATTTAGATCATCTAACATATATTAAATATGCTTCACATGTATGACATGGTAGTATAATATGTTCAACATCTAATGTTCGGTAAATATCGAAATCTCCATAGGATTCAAACAATTTCATGAGAGTCTAGTACTGGTATGTTCTTGATGTACATTCAAACTAGATAAGAAACTTGATATCCACATTAAAAACTAGTATCCAAATTCAATAGATATGACCCTAATAATCAGAAGTGTAGATCTGCATGAAAAGTTAAGACTTCAACTCGGGTTCAATCATTATCATAAGAGTGTCACAAAAATGGTGGAGAATTTCATAACTGAAAATGCAAATAGCTAACATGAAAATTAGAATGGTTAAAATAATGGAATAAGAAATAAGACTATAACAATTCCATAGATGACTTTAATAAAAATCGTTATCATTGTTGTGTATTGCAGGTGCTAGGAGAGGCCATGGGAACAAATGAATTTATTTCCAATGAAGACACACAACATGATTTAGGGCATCAGATACTTAAATATTACATTAATTTATGAAATATAATAAAATGAAATTTAGTTTCCAATCCTTGTTTGACTTTAGCAGAATGGTTTAGGAAGAGTAATATTAATTGCCTGCAAGAACATATGAACATTGAAAAGGAATCATTGGAAGACATAGATGCAGATGATAACATAAATGAATACTTCTAGATAATTTACAGGGTATGTAATTCATATTTAAATAAGGACAATTATTATGTCCCATTTTGAAAT